>APFE030317121.1:0-14810 GCA_000404065.3 Pinus taeda | reverse complement strand
ATGATTGTAATGAATGTTCATGAATGTTGAGTAGCATTGAACAGAGGTTTTATGTTTGATGTCTCTGTAAGGAGACCAAAACCTTTAATTACAGTGATACACAGCATGTTATGAATTGAATCTTAGCTGATAGTGACACATAGTTTGATGCTTAGTTGATATTTGATTGATAGTTTGCTATTAAATCAAGTCATAGCATTGTAATTAGGAACATTAGGCTTAGATTAGATCCTTTATGTCTATATATTTTAGGCACACGCCTCTAAGTCTATGCACCCTGGTCGATAATAAATTTAGCCCAGTCTAGCACCCTAGATAGGACACTACAACTAGCGGTCGGCTGAGGAAATCCGCAACATTATTGGTGCTTCCCTTCTTGTACTTAAAGTTCAAATGGAACTATTAAATGTATGTGGACCATTTCTAATGGCGATCATTTTGCAACTTTCCTTGTGTCTGTATGAACGGCAAGGGTCGGTGGTCTGTGTGGATGATTGTTACCTTCCCCAGAATGTAATGCTTCCATTGTTGGCAAGCCTGCATAATGGGGTACATATCTTTATCATAGGTGGGATACTTCTAGACTGCGTTTGAAAGTGTTTCATTGTGATATGCCACTGGATTCCCCTGCTGAGTAAGAACTACACCAATAGCATAGCCGGAGGCATGTGTCTCAATCTCAAATGGTTGTTTCAAGTCTGGTAAGGTGAGCACTGGTGCAAAGTGTTGAAGAATATAGGGAAAATTAGTTGTAGTGTGATTATTCATTACTTGATAACAATTTTTGGAGTCTTTTTACTTTTCTTGTTAGCTTAATCTTCTTATTAGTATTATTATTAATGCATGTGTGTGTGCTTCATCAAACTGCTACCAAAACATAAGAATAAGAACACAAGACGTTGGCTCTCTATCAGGGCCAAAATCTCTCTTCTCTTAAGAGAAAAACCCTTTTGTGAATTTCTCTTATTGAAGCTTCTATTGATTAATGTCAAACCCTAAACCCCTGACAAGAATATCCTCCAAGCACGAGTCAAGTCCTTTCTTTTTTTTTCACTTTGTTTCCCGGCACATAGGTTTCCTTCTTCCAACACTTTTCCCTCTTAGCACTTTGTCCTCCTTCTTGGTTTCTTGTCTAGAGATACACCTTCCTTGAATGAGCCTTCTAGATGAAGTGTTCCTCTTCTATCCCTTGCTTGGGTAGACTTCTTCTTTGACCAAGTGAGATTCTTCTTGATGTATGGGTGTATGACTATATTGTTGTTCTACTACCCTAGTTTTCTAATGTGTGGAGGGTACCCTTCGTGAATAAGGGCCCTTTCACCCTCGCTATAGAGATAGGCTCCTTTATTTCTGCTTGGGAGTCCTTGTAGACTTGATTTCTCACCCAAACAATGATATTTCATTGACTGTTCAATAGCAGTTGTTATGCCGCAAAGATACCCTCCTCTTTTCTGCACGTGTGATTATTTCTAGACTTAGAAACAGTCCTCTTCTCCTCATCCTTATTCTTTCTTCCTTCGTTTGTGAGGGCCTCTGATTCGATCTTAGAGGGAGGCCTTATAGACCTTAATTTATAGCCCAAACAGTGATAAGTATGGGACTGATGTACTCTTGTTGTTATGACCACAGAGAGACCTCCTGTCTTCACATGTGTGGTTGTGTTTGACCCTTAGAACAACCCTCTAACCTTCGGTCTTGTCTTCTCCTTCTTCACTGCACTAGAGGATCCTTAAACTCGTCTCCTTTCCCTCCTTTCTCGGCTTCCCTTACTCATTGATTTCAGAGATGAGTTGCGTTGTTTTGGAGAGGTGTAATGGCCCTTATATATAGATGCTTGATCCTTCTTTTAGGCCGACTTGAGGCCGACTTGACTTTTATGCTTCAAATTTCTTCCTTTTAGGATGTTTTTGCTTGGAGGAGGCCTGTGACTTTGCTTGGAGGTATTCTCTTGACCATAATACATACACATACAAGGTGTGACATGCCCTTAAGGTCTTCAATCTTTTCTTTTTACTATTTGACTCACATATAGCACTTTAATTAGTGTTATACCTATTTCAATGAGCAAGAAACTCATTGACATATATTATAAAAATAATATTTATTTTCTTGAATAAATACAAATATCAAAAGTACATTTATGAAGATAGAACCTACACATTTGCTTCAACACAAAGTAGAGGTGATGCTTCAACTCAGAAAACACCATTTTTTTTGGATTCAGACCAAAATAACTTTGTTTTCGCTCCATCCTTGGTGACTTGACTCAAAGGCCAAGTGATATGAGAGAACCCCAACATGAACCTGCGGTAGAAATTAGCAAAACCGAGAAAGCTTCAGAGATCTATTAGAGTGGTTGGGGTTGACCAATCCCGAATGAATTGTATCTTGGTTGGGTCCATAATCACACCCCACTCATTATTGATGTACCCCATATATTGAACTTGGGTCATACCAAAAGCACATTTCTCCAAATTGGCACACAATTTGTGTTGTCGTAGTGTTTGGAGGACCTATCGAATATGGTGTAGGCGCTCTTCCCAACTCTGGCTAAAGGTCAGGATGTCTTCCAAATACATTACCCTGAATGAGTTGGTGAAGGGCCTCAATATGTCATCTGTCAACCTCATGAAGGTTGTAGGGGCATTCGTCAACCCGAAAGGCATGACCAGACATTCAAAAAGGCCTTCTTTGGATTTGAAGGTAGTATTCCACACATTAGAGGGTTTGATTAGTACCAGATGATAACCGGACTTCAAGTCAATCTTGCTGAAATATTTGGCCCCCTTGAGTTGGTCCATAAGGTCATCAATCCTTAGGATTGAATACCTATTCTGGACAGCGATCTTTTTCAATGCCCAATAGTCAATATAGAGTCTCCAAGTCTCGTCCTTCTTCTGTACCAACATGATCGGGCTCCCACATGGTGATGAACTTGGCCTGATGTGCCCTTTGTGAAACAACTCCTGAATATGCCTCTTGATTTCATCATTCTTTGGAATAGAGTGTTAATAAATTGGCCTGTTAGGTAGCGGCGCACCCGGGGTCAGATCGATGGAGTGCTTGACCTGACAATGTAGGGGTACCCCTGTGGGTGAGGTGAAGATGTCCCTATACTCCTCCATGACCTTGTCCATCTGTTGTTGTCGTGCGGAGGAGCCTTGTCTAGAGGCCGTGTATGTGACCACAATCTTCTTCTTTCCCTGATGGCAAATCATAAGGCAGGAAAATTTATCGGTCTGGGAAATGATCTTACTGCATTACTTTGCAGAGATCAAAGAGATGGTGGTACGCAGTGATACCACCGATATCCTGTATAAATTATTTCCCAAAGAAATAATAACAGTGTGAGGCCCAAACTCATACACAACATGACACTTCCATAAGTATGGTTTGCCTAATAATACATCACAAACTTCAAGAGGAGCAACATCACACAGTACCTCATATGTGAAGGGCTTGATGTATATGGAAGGCGACACCATTGGCTAACGCGAAGATCTCGTCCTTGGTGAAGCCACTCGATGGTGTATGGTTGCAGGTGTGGTGTGGTTGGTAAGCCCAACTGCTTCATAAATTTTGCTAATATGAGGTTATTTTGGCTTCCACTATCAACAATGAATTGTAGTGGAGAATCGTTCACCCACATCTGTAAGTGAAAGAGTCGCTCCCCCTCCTCTGCATCTTTAGGCTCAATATTTTATATCTTAGTGGTGGCAACAATGGCAATAAGCTTTGCATCAATAATACGATTCCCTTTGTCATTCCCTTTGTCAGGTACTGACGTAGAGTCGAAACATTCATCTAATTCAGAAGCTTTCAGCTGGGTCACTAATGACTGCTTGACTCGACACTCACTTGTGTTGTGAGTGGGGCTCTTATGGATCTCACACCATTTCCCTATGTCCTTCTTTGTCTTCGTGGTGTTATTCTTTGCTTGTGGCTTCGGTGAGTTTTCCTGGGTCGCCTCACCTTGGCTTTGTCCTTTGTTTTGCAGTTTGGGGGTGCCTTTCCCTTGCTTCAGATTCACAAATCCAAAGTCTCGCTTCTTCTGTTTAAATTTTTGCTCAATCTTGATAACATATCGATAGGCAATGCCAAAAGAGGAGATGTCCAGGAAATCCATATCGTTTTGGATGTACTTCTGTAGAGAATTCAGTACTTGAGTACCAAATGCTGTTCAAAATCCTTGATACCCAACTTCGTGCGAAGGGTATGGAAAATATGTGTGAACTCTGGCACATCTTTGCCCCTTCCCTACCGTAGCGTGGTCCACTTTATGTATTTATCTTCATAGCTCCTAACATGGTAATATTGTTTCTTGATGGCGTCTTAGAAAGAATTCCAAGTGGGTGCGGTTGAAAACAGCGAGGGTTCCCTCTCATCCTTCAGTTCACAGTAAGTTTCCCACCAATCCTTAACATGAGGGGCAAGTTTGAGGGTATCCCAATCTACACACATTTCACCAATATTTCTAGACACTAGTGCCTATTGATGACGAAGGTTAGGATTTGGTTGGAGGAAAATTCTAGGTCTTGTATATGAATAGAACATAAATAAAATACAAACCAACATGCAAAAGCTCATCCAAATTTTATAATAAATGGTTAGTTTGATGCTCAAGAGTGAGGGAAGGCTACATATATTAAGTGAGATGATTTACCTTTGGTTTCCACTTGATTTTTCACCTAATTGGACTATATTATTGCTATACTACAATTCAAGGCCCACAAAATTGGAAAAATATGCATAAATCCCAAATTTGGAGTGCCTTTCAAGCACATCAGAAGTGTGAAAACACACTAGGATGATGGATCCTTGGGTGATTGATCTTGGGAATTGAAATAAGAGTGAAAATACAACCCAAACAATAGTAAAAATTTGAGTAAATAATAAGCTACAACAATTTTATTCAAACTTGCATGAAATAGGGGGCTAACACCCTATTGTCAATATTGGAAAATGCCAAAAAAAAGATGAACTTTTTTCAGCACCTAGGGTTAGCTTAAATCACTTCTAGATGTTATTAATATGCACCTAAAACAATTTAGAAATGAAACTGGGACTTAATAGGGTTAGAAACAACCTTTTTAATGAAATCCTTGGCCAAGGGTCTTACCGTTTCTTGTGAAGATATAGCCGTAACAAGATTTCATAATTGTAAGGACACCTTCAAACCCTCAAAATGATGTTAAACAGACCTTGAAATCATAGAATAAGAGGGCCACTTTTCACTTGGGTTGTTAGATAAGCAATTATGGCATAAATTCCAATAAAAACATATAGCTCAAAAATGTAATGTGTAGATTTTATTATATATGATAAATAAATGGTTTTGAACACTTTTTTTTATAATTGGATTTTGTTTTTGAATTATAGAACAACAAAAATACAAGAATTTTAGATTCCTAAAATAAGTGGTTTGTTGTTAGATTAAGTATTAAGTGTAGTATCTCCACTAGGTTAATTAGGATCAAGATGAATACCCCTTTTAAAGTTGGTTATCTAATGCTTATGGATTAGGGTGAGAGGCTAGAACCCTAGAAGTTAAATTATCCCCCTGTCTAATCAAGACAAGTTATGAAAATAAAGCTTGGCATGAAGGGATACCTCTAGGGGAAATCCTTCAACCGCAAGGTCAAGTATGGAATGAAATAAAATTAAAACACTTGTTAAGAAACTCTTGATGGTATGACCTAACAAGGAGATTCAATGCTTACCTCACACCAACAAAAGAGAAGTGAGAGAACAAACCCTTGATGTTTGTTTCCAAGTGATGAAGTTTCATTTAATTGGATTTATCTATGTAGCCTTGTAGTAGTTTTCAATCATCATAATAATACCTTTGAAAAAAGAATAATAAAGAAAAAGAGTATTCAATAGCTAACACCAAAGCTTCATGAAAATATTGTATTATGGCATATTGATCTCAATAATTCACAACAATTTGGGAGGAGAGTGAGATCTCAATTCATAGATGAGGCTCTCAACATCTCTCCCTCTTTTTCTTACTATAAATGTCTAAGAAAATTCAATAAATATTGATATGTCATCCACAAAAGGCTTATAGACTAAGTTATTACATAAAAAATTAATTTACATTACTTAAAACCCTAAAGAGTGGTGAATAAATATTCCAAATGGAGCAACACCTTCAAAGAAACTCCAATAAAACCATAAATATTGCTTACTAGTCTTCAAATATGATTAAAATGAAAGTCCATGCCCATACCACAAGTCAAGGTACATCCATGATGCAAGGGAATGACTTTCCAAGTTCAAAAATGAGCCATAAAACCCACAAGAAACAAAGCGATGCTAAATATAGAAGGAGGTTGATTTGCTTAAATTCCCTTGAAATTGGGTTGAAGTAATTTTAATAACTTTTAGATTATTTAGGAGGCCTAGTGTCTCCATTTATTGCTCAACATCCTCTTGGAATTAACCTTTTGACCCCTAATGACAACTTTGAAGGTGGATGACTTCATATTTTGAGATTCTTCTTGCTTGTTTTAATGAATTAAGGTTGATTTGTTTAATTTCATGCTTGATATTTGTCCTTGAGACTTGACAAATGACTTCTCTTCCATGTTTTCACTTCTACGTCACTCTAAGTACTTGCCACATCATCAATTTTACCCCACAACTGTCATAAGTGAAGTCGACCATCCTTTGGAGAAGAAATAAGGCTTAAAATAACACTTTGAGGAAGGTGTTTTCAATTATTTGACTTGGCTTGGATTTGAAAATGAAATGGATCTCTTTCTTGCCTTGGAGAAAGGGAAATGTTGCCTCAAGGACTACAAGTTGCATTGTGAATTGTAATATTTCCATGTTAAAATGATGATATAAAATAACTAAGGCCAAGTTATGCATACACAAGATAACATGGTCCATGTGAGGAATAAAAATGTGTGCTAAACATGGGTGTTTGCACCCTTACATAATGCGATAAGCTTTACATAGTAATAACATAAGTGAGTAACCAACGACTCCCCTAAATAATGTGCACAACAAGATCCATCCCAAGAATGCTTGCATATCCACCCTAGACATAAATGCCTAACATGGTAGGGAGTTACTCCCACCAAGGGATAGTCAACCATAAAGGAAATAAAACCAATCATATTGAGAATGGGCAGAAAATAATTGGGCATGACCAATCCACATGGGGGATCTAGGATACCTCATAGTCAACTCTCGAAAAAAACTTCTTCCCACATGGGCTTTATAGGGAAATAAATTGCACACTTTTGGGCTTATAATGGTGTTGTATTTGAAAAATATTTTAGTGTATGTTGTAGAGGATCTGGGGTGTAACAGGACTAAGAAGGCATGGTTTCAAGGAGATCTTAAAAACTACACTTACGAATCAAAACTAAAAATAATCCAATTTAAGGCCAACGAAATGGAATTTCTGGGTCTCATACTGGGAGGAAATATGTATTAAATTTCATCGCTACATTATATAGGTTGAGACATTTTCAATGATGGTTCATTTTTGTCAAACAAAATTCATTTTAGAAAGTTATGCTCCCAATGAGGTAATGGTACAATTATTCTCCATAGGACCAAGTGGGAGCCATGTCAACTCACCATAATTCTCACACATGGAGCTAATAACATATAGGAAAAAACTTAGATACTTTTATAAGTGTCATGAATATTCAAGATGGTTCCAAAACTCTAAATCTAACCCTATATACGATTATTAAAAACCTACTATAAGGAAGTAAATAGTTTACTTTCTTTTATTACTATTATTGTTCCATAATCTGTGAAGTGAGTGTGGACGAGATACTTATAGAGTAGCAAGATATAAACAATCTACAAAGGACTATAGAAAACTATAGTGTCTCATACATTCACAACAATATTGGGCCACGTTGTATTTTGTGGTGTAATATCCATTATAGAAAGGACTAAAGACACAATGATTTAGTATTACTTGTGTTTTCTGACATCGTGTTTCCCACATTAAATGTGGTAGTCCATTGTGTGCTTTACTATTATCATTTTGTTTTTTAATACCATCATAAGTAAACAATGCAAATGGTGTGTTTTTCTTTCTATCAAAGCACTGAAAATCGACCCCATTACAATTTGCAACATCAATCCAAAGCTACCTTGATATCAAGGAATGCTTTCTCTCTCTTCGTAATTCGTTGATTAATAATGATTTTCCTTAAGCAAGGTAGACATAGGTTTGGCACTTTTTGACTTTGTTTTCCTTCCCTTTCTTATGTTTGATGACTAAATAGAAATGCTATGGGGAAGTCATCCATATCATGTGGTGTGCGTTCCCTATTTTGTTTTGTATTTAGAGGAATTGAAGAGGTTTTTCATTTGAGGATAAATAACAAGATAGTCATATAATTAAGTACAAACTCACTATAGCAATTGTAAGTTTTTAAACTATTTTGGATAGCCGACTAATAGAAAGGTGATTATATATCACCAAGTTCAACAACTAGATACAAAATGTTCAACACCAAACCGAGGACTTTCTCCTACAAACTCTAGAGAAGTATAAACAATTCTATGACAAGGATAAAGTTTGCACACTTTCAAAAGTGGTGACAAAGTTTAGCTTTGCATTTAAAATAAGTGTTCTAAAGGAAAACACTGCAAATTTTGCTCACTATTGTATGGTCTTCCCATCATTATAGAGCAATGTGTTGACAATACATTTGAGCTTGATTTGCGATCTTACTTGGGTCTTCATTCAATATTCACTGTGAAATTATTTTCACCTTATATTCCTACATTATCTGAGCAATCCAAGCGCAACTCAAACCTTCAATTTATATAGCTCTTGAGTTCATTTTTCTCACAAAAAGAGATCATATGATTGACAAGACTACTCAATGCACTATGAACAAGGTGTCTCCACTTTTTTGAGTTGTGAATGCAAGATAGTTCCATATGCAAGCTAAGTATTTCACATTTAATCAATTACAATAAAAGTTTCCCCACTTGTGTTCTAAAATAATTGAATATTTTCATTCTAAAGAACATTTATACATGGATTGGACCATTGTGAAAAGGGTTGGGATGCTTGATCTCTCCTCCTATACAAATAATGTAGATTTGTTCACTTTGCACTAATGCTAGAGCAATTACAACACTTGGATAGAGTTCTTGTGGCTATGTTAGGCTTAGAATTTGCATAAGTTTGACATAACTCATTGCACCCATTCAACTTGTAACATAAGTGGTAGTATAATTTATGTGCCAACAAAATGTCATGTTTTTGTTAGTGAGCAAAGTTGATGAAACCAAAGCGCACAAAAACTATCCTAATTTGAGGGAGAAAGGTAATAAGTAATCATAAGCATAGTACCCAATAATGATAATTTAGATTTGCTTTGAATAATACAATTTACATATCAATAAATTATACCATAAACTTTGTATAAATATTAATTATAAAATAATTCATAATCTTTGTCTTGATAATTTATCTCAAAAAATATATATGATTTGCTCTAATATAACATTATTTTATAAAACTAAAAAATTAAAAATACCCAAAAAAAATTTAGAATCATATAATCAATATTATTAAATTGTGTTTTATAATTTCTAATTATACAACGAATATTATTAGATTATTAAATTTTATATTTACAATAACAAAACTAAAACTATTAAATTTTATATTCATTATAACAAAGTTAACAATATTTTTAAATAATGAATCCATACAAGTGAGGAGAATTTTTAAATAATAGAGGAATAACTTGTTTATAGAGTTTATTTAACCCAACGTTTCAGACTTCTAAGTGAGTCCATCCTTAGGGTATATGCCAATAAATTAAGAGGAGATTAATGATGTATCATAGAGCTAATCTTAAGTATATATATAGTTCATGAAGAGGATCAATATGAAAGATTTTTTTTTTCTTTTTTTTTTTTGAACTGGACTAATTCTATTAATCAAAAATATGGTACAAGAAGATACATTCAAGAGAGACAGAAAACCGGCAACCGAAAATGATAGGACTATCAACCTCAGTTTCGGAGAAGAAGTGAAACAAGCAAGAAGCTACAACATATGGCTAGAAGCAAAAAAAGACTGACTTCTACCCAGAATGGGTAGAAGCCTCAACACGAAGCTTTTTCCCTTTCCTTTTTTTGACTTCGACCCAACCATCATGGGGTGAATGAGTAATAACAACTTGAAGATTGGGGTTCTCCACAGGGGAGCCCTCCTTTTCTGAATCAGAGGAGGAGGTCAAATGGACGTGTTTCTGAGCGGTGGCTGTATTAAAGGACTGCACCGGACCATCGGTGGAAGGGACCACAAAATGAGGGGCTTGATCCATTTCCACATCGCTACCTTCATCTTCAGAGATGGAGGAATCAGAATCCACAACTGTGTTGGCATTATGATTCAGGTGTTGTCCTTGATGGCAACTCACTCAGAGGAATGATATAGGTGATGGCAACTCACTCAGAGGACAGATCATAGTGCAGCAAGTAAATAGAGAAATATACGCAGGTTGACCGTGAAGAAAGAGTGTATATACGCGGGTTAGCGAAGCAGAAAGAGCGTACGCGTATACACGCGGGTTAATAAGTGTAAAGGCGCGTACATGTTGGAAATCATGGTTTTGGTCAGTGGTATTTGGTCCATAGTATTTGGTCCAAAGTGACGACCCCAAGTATTGGGTTCATGGTATTGTTTCTACATGGTTTTGGACCATGGTATTGAGAGAAGCCTAAACCTATATAAGGAGAAGATCATTAGGCCAAGGAGATGTGTAAGTGAGAGGAAGTGATGAACATCTGACGAAGTGCGAAGATCTAGTATTGCTGGTTATCGGTTTGTGCTGTTTGGATTGGGTTGATATAACAGCGAAGGCACAAGTAATTATCTTGAGATCTGTACACGGGTTGTATGAGGTGAAAGCGCGTATACACGCGGTTTTGGTATAGTAAAGTAGCATATGCATTATGAGATTTGGTATTTCAGGTTGCTGTTGATTCTACTGGTTGTTGTAGAGTTCTGGGCTCTGGTTTGCGTTCTGTGTTTTTGATGACAGGGTTTCAGTGATTCAGTATTGGGTGATTTAGAGATTTAAGTATAAGTGGATGATTGTATTGCAGCAGTGATTGTTTTGTTCTTATGGATCCAGTCTGAAAATTGATGAAACGTGGTCCCTGAAGAAAAGAAGGTTGCAGCCTTCTGTAGGTCAGTACCTACGTACTAGTATATCCTCTAGTACAAGAGCTAAGGGGGTTGTTGCTCCCTTCCAGAAGTAACTGGAAAACGAGAGAGGGTTGTAGCCCTCTGCAGGTTGTAGCCTGCGTACTGGTAAAGGACTGCACCAGTACATTGTAAAAGAAGTTTCTTATTAAAGGAAGAAAGAGACGAATTGCAGCAGATGGTTTTCACCCACATTGGGTTTCCACCTTATATCATGGTGTTCATGTGTGCTTCTTATGTGTGATAATCTGTACTGTTTTACTGTTAATGTGGTTCTGATGCATTTACTGAAGATAAGCTAACTGAATCTGCATATACACTTGTTGCATTTAATACAGTCGTGTATATATGCGTATACCCTTAACTGAAGTCGCGTATATGAATCTGAGTGTGAAAATGAAAAAATATATGATTTGCTAATACTGATTCACCCCCCCCACTCTCAGTATTATTTTCAACAATTGGTATCAGAGCAGGTCCTTTTGAAGAAGCTTGATCGCTTGAAGGAAAAAAATCCATCGGAATGGCTAATCCAGAAAAGGAGGCACATATCAGGCCACCAGTCTTTGACGGGAGCAACTTTACCCACTGGAAGATAAGAACCACAGCATATCTACAATCACTTGGAGCAGAAGTTTGGGGAATCATAGAAAGTGGATACAATTTCCCATCAGCAGTTCCTACAGATGCAGCCGAGAAAAAGAAATATGAGCTCAATGCCAAAGTTGTTATTGTCTTATTGGGAAGTTTGACACAATCAGAATTTATGAAGATCATGCATTACAAATCAGCTAAGGAAATATGGGACAAAATCATTCTAAGATACGAAGGAGATGAACAGGTAAAAAGAGCAAAGCTTCAAACTCTTAGAATCCGGTATGAAAATCTTAAGATGCATAGTAATGAAAGCATAGCTAATTACTTCTTGTGAATGGATGAAATTGTAAATTGTATGAGGGATTTGGGTGAAGAATTTAAGGAAGTTTTCTTAGTTGAAAAGGTTTTGAGATCCCTATCTGCTAAATTTGATTCCAAAGTGTCTGTCATAGAAGAAAAGGAGAATCTGCAGAAAATCACCATGTCACAGCTTCACGGAATCTTAACTGCTTTTGAGATGCAAAAAGAGGGACCATCAGAAGCTGCATTCGAAGCATCAGGATAAATGTCAGAGGAAGAAGAGGAGGTAAATTTTGTCAAGAATCTTGAACGGGGAACCGGACGATTCAAAGGTAAGCTACCATTCAAATGCTTTTCATGTGGTAGAGTTGGTCACTACGCTGCTAGATGCCCTCATAACAAAGGAAAGATGTCGGAAGAAGGTAATAGAAGCTATTATACCCATGTTAAAAGTAATGACTCATTCAATGGTAGTGAAGACATTAGAAGTCTCATGGCATATGATAAGAAGAATGCAGAAATTGAAGAAGTTACCAAATTAAACGAACAATTGGAGACAGTAACCAGGGTAAGGGAGAAATTGCAGGATATAGTAAAAGATCAGAGCATAACAATTCAAAGTCTTGAATGAAAGATCTTCTCTCTAAAAGAAGATCTTGAAAAATCAAAGGAGCAGAACAAAGAAGATCTTGAACATGAAGTGATCAAATTGAAGCAACAAGTGGAAGAAGGAAGAAAAGCTGAAGAAGACCTAAGGAAACAGTATCTAAAAAAGGAAGAACAACATCAGGTTGAGGTAAATATCTTAAAAGGTAAATTAGAAGAAAAGGATAAATTGTTTCGATTTCAAGATAGTACTAAGATTTTGGATGACATTCTTGGTAGTCAAAGATCCCCTAGTATCAAGACTGGTCTTGGCTTTCATGAATCTGTTGAAGGTGAATCTAGTTCACAAGGTGAGGCAAGGAACTCCAAAGAGAAATCTAAAATGATCAACAAGGAGTTGAGAGGTCATCCCCATCAATAATCACGGAACGATATTCTTCAAAGGAAATCTTTTACTCCTCCACTGAATAATGTTGAATGCTATGTATGTCATAATCTTGGACATGTTACAGCCAGATGTAGAAGTAGAATGGTTCAAGACCATCACAAAAGATCATCACATCCCAGGTATTTCAGAGGATATTGCTTTGCTTGCAATGCATATGGACACAAAGCAATTGATTGCGATAGAAGGAACATGAAATATGTAAGATGTTATTCATGCAACAAACTTGGACATAAAGCAAGGGAATGCAGGAGCAAATTTCAAAGTTCAAAACAAGAGGACCATACATCATCACAGTTTTAGAAGACAGAATTAGAGACAGAAAGGTGTGACATAACTCAGTTAGCTGGCATAACAGACATAGGGGATACTGAAAGTGAAGAAATTCAGTATTCCATCTTTCATACGCTGATATAATGAAGATAAGTTGCGTATATACGCGAGTTACAGGCTGCAGAGTCGCGTATATGGAGATCAGGAGAAAGGGCAGCAGAACAGACTCAGGGAAAGGTTCGGTCATGATAAGAGATGGTTTGCTCTGGCTCAGGGGGAGCATATACTTCAAACAATGCATTGTTGGCATTGTGTTTAGAAGTTGGTGATGATGCTTATGTAGCTAAATGATACATCCTGTTGGTTGATCAGATGAATGGTATTATAGTTGCTGCTAATTCTTATGGTGTATGTATAGATTGATGGCGTGTTGTGCAGATCTTTCATTTGCTCAGGGGGAGCATGGATGGATTGGTACATCTTGGTATATACAAAGGGGGAGCTCATTCAGAGATTTTAGTTGGTACTCAGGGGTAGTATGGACAGCAAATGTATATCAAGGAAGAGAATATCTTGGTCCGCCCTTTGCCCTTGATGTTAAAGGGGGAGAGTGATTTGGTGTGGTTGTTGCCATCAAGTCCAAAGGGGGAGATTGTTGGCATTATGATTCAGGTTTTGTCCTTGATGGCAACTCACTCAGAGGAATGATATAGGTGATGGCAACTCACTCAGAGGACAGATCATAGTGCAGCAAGTAAATAGAGAAATATACGCAGGTTGACCGTGAAGAAAGAGCGTATATACGCGGGTTAGCGAAGCAGAAAGAGCGTACGCGTATACACGCGGGTTAATAAGTGTAAAGGCGCGTACATGTTGGAAATCATGGTTTTGGTCAGTGGTATTTGGTCCATAGTATTTGGTCCAAAGTGACAACCCCAAGTATTGGGTTCATGGTATTGTTTCTACATGGTTTTGGACCATGGTATTGAGAGAAGCCTAAACATATATAAGGAGAAGATCATTAGGCCAAGGAGATGTGTAAGTGAGAGGAAGTGATGAACATCTGACGAAGTGCGAAGATCTAGTATTGCTGGTTATCGGTTTGTGCTGCTTGGATTGGGTTGATATAATAGGGAAGGCACAAGTAATTATCTTGAGATCTGTACGCGGGTTGTATGAGGTGAAAGCGCGTATACACGCAGTTTTGGTATAGTAAAGTAGCGTATGCATTATGAGATTTGGTATTTCAGGTTGCTGTTGATTCTACTGGTTGTTGCAGAGTTTTGGGCTCTGGTTTGCGTTCTGTGTTTTTGATGACAGGGTTTCAGTGATTCAGTATTGGGTGATTTAGAGATTTAAGTATAAGTGGATGATTGT
>APFE030317108.1:119672-176844 GCA_000404065.3 Pinus taeda | reverse complement strand
ATATATATATTTGACTAGCGGAATCGGCAATGGTAGTGGTATCATACTCACGTTACACGGGGTCAAATCCCATCGGCTGCCACTATAACCTCTAGGATGGACCGCCTAGCCTGCAAGAACGACCCTCGGGTAAGATGAGACTCGAACTCGTGACTTGCACAGTGGCACAGACGACTTAACAGATTGTCCGTTGGCCATGAGACCAAACCTCTACAGGCGAATTATAAATTTTTGAGATTGATAACAATTTTGCATTTATTTAAATTTATGTAGATTTTGAATATATTTTAATCTAATTATTAAAATTTATTTGGTTTTTATATTCAAAACTCAAATATTTCCACGACTAAAAAAATTCTCCCAAGAAAAATTGTAATTTTCATTATGAGAATAGAAAATTACATAATATAGAGTGACTAAAGATAATAATTATGTGACATTAAAATTTATTTAAATTTTACATTTTGAAAACAAATATTCACACAATAAAAATTAGACATATACACAATGTCTTACTTTTTTTCTTCACATTTTGTAGGTTTTCCAGTGATATTTTTAGGTGAAATTTGTTGCAAATGGGAGGAGAATTTGTAGGTGGGTATATTTTTGGGTGAAATTTTCTCCAAATATGAGGTGAATTTGTTGGAATCACCTATTTGATCTGTAGACTCTACATAATCTTAAGAGACAAAATTTTACCAAAAAAATGCTATATGACCAAAAATTATTTCATCAAATTCCTATCAAAAATTTCAAAAATAAAACACTGAACTAAGCCTAAATTTAGACAGATCAAATCTCTTGAGATACAAACTTCTTTTGAATATTTTTTATCCCTCTCAACTCTAAAAAAGATTTAGTGTTAAAATGAATTTAGCCATATATATATATATTTGTAAATTAACACTCTATTCATTCATCATAAAATAAGTACATCAAAATGCAGGTAGTCTCACCCCGACCAGGTTTGTTGACTACTGCGATCAACACATGACAAAGAAACAGAAAGACAACCAAATATATTGTGCACAACGTAGGAGGCCAAAAGCACCATAAAACACATAAAACAAGTAGAACACATGTAACCATGCTAGTCATCTGAAGTGATTGAAGCCAGGTTATCCGTGATTGTTCCAGGAGGAGGTGGAGGGCAAAAGGAACACTGAACATGCTCCTTGAAGTGGGCCATCTAAGACTCCATCTTCTCCACTTTCTCAGCTAACAAGTTATGACCATGCCCAACCACCACGACTCGCTCTCGGACATGGCACTGGAAATAGTGGATCTTGTTCAATGTGGCTATGAGCTCAACATGTTCTTCCTAACGTACTCGCTCAGAGGTTTCTAAGCAATCAAGCACTGACTCGATCAAGTCCTTGTAATTTTCCAAACAACACCGATGGTTATCACTCTGTCTATGTCTCGCATGCCTTGCCTTCCCTCGTTTTCCCGAAGCTCCACACCACACCACTCCATCTCACTGGTGAGGCTGCAGAATGCGACCCCCACGACCAACCCTTGAGCCACCACGACCATGACCATTGCAGACTCTAAGCGCCGTCTGACCCGACCGACCAACACTCCTACCACCCTGCCTAGTTCCAATTTTCGCCCCTTCCACCATTGTCACCTACATTGGAGACTCTCGCCCCCTCATCCAACCGAGCTAGGCTTCGATGAGGAAGAGGACTGACTGCGACGAGGAGCTAGGCACTTTTTTATAGAACCAACAGCGGTTTGAGAGGACAGAGCAAACCAATGAATTGGTATACGAATGACAACTTCAACTAGCAGGGTTCACTCCACCCACTCTGGTTGGGCTACCGATAACCAGACCAATAATTTCCAACCAGAAAATTGGAGCTGAGCCCACGCTTCCTCGCCCTCAACCCTTCGCTGGCAGCCCATCAGTCCAGCCGCCCAAAAGCCTATACACCCTTGATGCAGAAACCACAAAAAACATACCAAACCCCAAGGAAGAGCTGCAAAATAGGGCGATTCGTTTTCCACGCAGATGTAGATGGGAACCCACCCGCTCATAACAAGACCACCGATTGGCCTGCACCACCAGAGGTTCCGCTCCTCTCTTGCGCCAAGACACCAAATTCCACACACCAAAGAAGAAAGTGACCAATTTACAGACCCAGAAGCTAGGGAGGGGACGCCGACGCCACAATTGCCACCTTTCCCAAACAAGAATTCCTTGCCTCGTCCACCTTCTGCTCACAAAATTCCAATTGCATTCACCGAACCAATACCATAACCAACAATGCACACCACCCCTCGTAAACCTTCATCGTTTAGCCCCTCCCACTCGATTCAAAGTTGATGGAGGTTTCATATAGATTGCCATAACACCTCCCATACACAAGTAGCTGTGAGAGGACAAAGAGGTCAGTTCTCATACCGTTAGACAAGTGGATTTCATAATTGCCTATGTGTTACCTTGTGTGCTCGACTCCTCACTCCATCGAAGATTAATTATAATTATTATTAAAAACCATATATTTTTTAATGTAAGTGTTATTAAGTCAAAAATATTTTATTTATTTTTATTTCAATTTATTTTATTTTTATTATGTAATTTGATTGTTACATTACAACATCTCTACCATACTAGACCATAAACCAGGGAACAACAATAACCATTACTTTTTATTATTATAAAAAATTAACATTTTAATTTTAAATTCCCATTATATTGTTATGAAACATAATAATTAAAATTCTGAAATTTATTATCTTAAAGAAAATAAATTAATAGATAATGAATTAATTTAATTCATAAGTTTATTATCTCAAAAAAGATTTTAATGGATAATAAATTAATTTAATTCAGAAATTTATCTTTCCAAAAATAAAAATAAAAATTAATTCACGATAGCTAATGATCCTATGAAAATGTATTTAATAGCCTGGTCGCATTTGCTATTCAATAGCTATGAAGCTGAAGCTGACTAGGGTTTGAACCGATAAGGAACTAAGATTTCTTTCATTGAGCCATCTGAAAAGACGGGTTGAAGGATTTGTTCCCATCTCTTTCGTGGATTTTGCGTGTTTGCATTTTGATACAAACAGCCGGTTTCCAACATTTCTTTTGCACCAGATCCGTGCGTCTGTGTGCGTCTGTGAAGCTTTAGATTGTTTTCCTCCATGGGTTTTGACGATGATCAGTAAGTCGCTTGTCTTCTTTAGTTATTCTTTATTTCAAGTTTCATTATTTAGAACATGTATGTTACAATTGCGAGGGTTAGGGTTTTTTCCGCTTGATCGTCAGGGCAAGGGTAATCAATTTATTGTTAGCATACAAAAATCTCGATAAAACTAGGTCTTAATGTATTTTTTCGTGCTGTAGGCAAAATCCTAGTGTTCTTTTCAGGTGTTGTGAGACGGGGTTTTAAGGTTGTTTATGATTCTTTACAAAACCAATTGGCCTAGAGTTTTTACTTTACGGGGATCCATAACAAGAGTAAAGGGCCTTCAGAGAAAAAGTAGTTGCAAAAATAGTAAACTACAATAATTAGGCTATGGCCTGAAAAATTAAAAATCGGGAAGAACAGCCAAAATGGTTATAAACTCGGCGCTTTCATATAGTCATCTTGTGCGCGAGTGCGCAGGTCACTTCCTTGAGAAGTCGAACGCCAACCTGTTTATAGTGTTGGGGTTACAACACTATACCGCTCTTGCCAACCTGTTTATTCCTCCAGTGCGTGGCAAAAATAGGTTAAAACGGTGATAAATTGCAAAAAGTCAGTCTCGAATAAAAACTGGAAAAAACGGTTGCAGTTGATTGGTGATACCCATGACATATATGTGAGGGATATATCCTGTACATTTTGTTCTGACAATTAAAATTTCATCTTTGATATATCCTAAATAACACACAATTTCATGGAAGAATGGTTACCTTTGTTCGAATCAGTAAGTTACTCAATAATGTAACACCGTAACACACTGAGCGACACCTGGATGATTGAATAAACTGTTATTGCAATTTAATTTTGGCTTTGTTTTTTAATACCTTTACATTAAGGTATACTTGGGCTGCTTTCACTACTTTTTCTTAATGCAGCGGAATACCTTTTTTTTTTTCGCATGGAAAAGCCATAATATCTGTTTCAGTGAAAATTTAAATTACATTTTTCAGGTGCTGTAGCACAATCTGACCATATCTGAATCAATGTTTTTAAAACTCCGACTTCGACTCTGACTCCGACTCGGCCTAGGGTTGATTCCGACTCCGACTCCGACTCCGTATCGACTCGGCCGGCTCGATTTCAATGACTCGGTCGTTGTAAAAAATACATTAAATATTTATTTTTTATAAAAACACATAATTTTAAAGATTTTCATTCATGTTTCCAAACACACAACATTAGAATATAGATAGAAGACAACATATGATCAAAGTAGGCTATGAATATATCCATTATATCAAAATGGCACCCAGTGCATTGTCCAATACAAACACGATGATGATATAGAGATCAAAACAAAAACATAACCAAGGAGGCTATAAATGGCCTCTACAACAAAAGTCTGTGACCAATACTACTGGCCACTGCTAGAGTTGCCAACGTCATTTGGCTCAGTGTCACTTGGGAGCGGGAACGAAACTTGGGAGCGAGAGCAAAAACGGGAGCGAGAGCGACATTTTCAGAAGCTCCTGGTTTGGGAGCGAATCTCGGAGGAGTTCGACAACCAATGTCACTAATATCAAGGTACATAGAGGGATTGGTGCTCTTGATTAAATACGAGTTCCATACCCTAATACATGACAAAATTCAATGGAAACATTGTAATCCTCCAATCCTGAAATCCTAAAAAACTAATAAGTTCGCTGGATTTTGAATGAAATCTAAAATTCTACTTTCTCCATATGAAACCCAATGAGGCCGGAACCACTCTCAAACATCCTGAGTCATTTCATGGTAATGTTAAAAATTTAAGTAAAAGGATGAAAATGAAGATTAAGGAGAATGTCACTTTTACTTTAAGAATTTAACATTACCATGAAATTTGAATAGCATATCAACACTAGGAGAGGGGAATGGACCCCAAATAGCACTTAACCAAATTAGAAAACACCTTAGAGTCCAAACCAATCAGCAAACAATTCAAAATTTCATTAAAAAAATGTCAAATCGCTGTTTTGATGGGGTTATGGGCTACTGGTTATGACTCGGCCGAGTCAATAAGGAAACGGCGGAGTTGGCCGAGTCAGCCATGACTCGGCCTACCGAACCGTTTCTTCAACCGAGTCATACTTCTGGCCAATGAAACGGATCAAGTCGGCCGTTTCCGTTTCGAATCGGCCGAATTTTAAAACTATGCTCTAAACCCTTTAGGTTAGCCCCTTAGGGTGTTAAATTTGGATTTGATTTGTTCATATAGCTTATGTATTGCAACTCTCCATTTGTATGACACTCTTAACTCTATATGCCATTTCCATAGCTTCTTCATAGGGATTGTGTTGAAGCCATTTTAGAAGTTAAAAAAGCAACGTAATAACTCTTCCTCATTTTTAGCCCATTTCTTCTCTATCATATCCCAATTGCGATGAGGGGCAGAGAGAAGGGATGATGAATTTTATTAAACTTCCACGAGGTTAATATGTTGGTGGGATGGAATAACATGTGTCTCACTTTAATCGTTTTTAAAAAATTAGGAAAATTGAAATACTAGGAAGGAGAAGAGAGAGACAATATTTAATGTGTGGGTATCAATAAAATTGCTACTTTACTTATTTGTGTGTGCCTCCCGAGGAGGCTCACTTGGTTTTTTTTTTAAGCTTAAGGGCATCATCTCTTTGAAGGACACCAATTTTGTTTTAACCTGTATATTTTATTCTTGGATTATGACCTCTTATTTTGATTCCTATTCTTCCTTTGGTTCCTTCTATCTTCTTGTTTTGTTTTGGATCTTAGCCTATGAGAGTTTGTTATTAATGGGCTAATATCTGCTTTTCTCTTTCATGTATGTTTGTTTTGCTTTCAATGGTTCCTCTTATGGGTTGAAGATGTCTAGGTAATATTGTTTTTTCCTTTTCTTTTGCCACTTTTGTTGTATGCTTGTAAAATGCATTTTCAACTCCTTATCAATTCAACATCTTTTCTTTGTTATGTTCCAACTGTTGAAAATAGTAGCGAGAAAGGTCCTTCTTTGACTTGTGCCTTAGTCAAAGATACCAAGAAGCACTTTTCCTTAACATGCACCAGTTCCTTAAAGTAAGGACAAGTTCCTAAAACTTAGGACAGATTCCTATAAGTTAGGGCAATTCATGAAGCAGTTCGACTATTGTGCTGGAGTGGGAGGCTCAGTTGTTGTCTCCTAGTGCGATATAGTTTTGGAGTTAGTGCGAGTCTCAAGTTCTAATTTGAGGCAACACGAGTTACATTAGTTAGTTAGACTCTGTTAACTCATCTATCACTAGTTCGATTTCCAGAAATAAAACTTGCCAGATTTAGCCTATTCGAAAAGCTTATAATGAGAACGAGGGCACAAGTTTAATCATTGTTTTGGTGAGCACGAGTTGGTGAGACCAAGCAATAGGAAGCACGAGTTTGTGCGTGGAGCTTGTGAGAGGAAGAGTGTGCAAGAGAAGCTTGTGCACATGTTGGTAGAGGGCAATAAAGATCAACAATCTTGCAAGGGTTTCAAGCTTAGAACACGTAGTAAAGACAAGTGTCTTTTAGATTGAAACAATTGTATTTTGTAAGAGATCAATTGCTCAGTTTCTCTATCAATAAAATTCTCAAACAAGTAGAAGGTTTTCCTAGTTGGGTTCCCTAGGCAATTCTGTGTTTTTGAATTGTGTGACTATGCTTTTCTTTTTGTTCCTATTACGCTGCATCTAGTAGAGAAATTTTGTGTTTATGTGAGAATTTTTTTTTATTTTAGACTGCTCATATTAGCATATCAGAATTTCATGGATTTTCTACATGGTATCAGAGTTGTGAACACAAATCAATCAACACATAGGCTTCAAGGATGAAAGATGACAAATCACAGGATTAGGATTGTGAGAGTAGGATAGACTGGATGGCTCTTCAAATTTTGGTGTTTGGAAGGTCCATATATTGTTCTTGTTGGACAAGCTTGGGATGAAGGAATTCACTAAGAAAGGTGTTGCAAAACCTTCAGATCCAAATGAGTTGTGGCTCTTCCAAAGGTAGATGGCCAAGATCAAGAGGATGATCCTTGATGGACTTTGGGATCATGTAGTGCCTCATGTTGCAGATAAAGATACAACTAAGGACATGTGGGATGCCTTAGTCAAGCTCTGCTAGTACTCTTTCGAGAACCAGAAGATGGTCGTCAAAAATAAGTTGAGGACAATCAAGATGCAAAAGGGTGAGCGTGTAACTGCCTACCTCACCATAATTCAAGAAGTTCATGACGAGCTTGCAGATGTTGGAGAGCAACTCATGGACACAGAGTTAGTGTGTGTGGCTCTAATGGATTTACCAAAGATTGGCATACTTTTATTTCAAGCATAACTAGGCGAGATAAGTTGCTAAATTGGGAACGCTTATGGAATGACTTCATCCAAGAGGAGCTAAGGCGCAAACTAGTTGTGACTTCTAGCAGTAATGGCAAGGGTTCCAAGGTTAAGGAGGAGGAGGACATATTGCTTTTGCAGGAAAAGTCAAAGGCATGTAAGGCAAAGGGAAAAGCGAGAATAGTCAAAGGGGTAACAAGAAGAAGACAAATCTAAGCAAGATCAAATGCTTCCATTGCCATTTTTTGGACACTACGCTTCTAAGTGTCCTAAGCAGAAGAAGAAGGGGTTGAATAAGGATCATGCGGTTGCATCAACGGAGGTAGATGACCTTTCTGCCCAGCTCGAGAAAGATTTCTTATTGATTGCTTGCATGACAAGCTTAGTAGATATTGATTCAGGGCTTCCTTCCACATGACTGGTAACAAGAAGAGTTTTAGCCACCTGAACGAGAAGGACATGTAGTTTCAGATTGAGCTAGGAGATGATGATTAGTATGTAGCTAGAGGAGTTGGTACTATTAGCTTTTAGAGGGAGCTAGGTAATCCTCTTCATCTTAGAGATGTTCTCTATGTTCTAGGATTGAGGCAAAATCTTGTTTTGGTGGTTACCCTTGAGGTCAAGGGATATGATATCGATCTTCAGTAGAGGTAAGGCATATCTCCAACAGTTAGCTTTTGTGTCTAAGAAGCGGATAGGTGTGAGGGTGAAGAATATATACAAAGTTGCAGGTAGAGACAGGTGCAACTTTGAGCAACAAGGTAGGGAGTTCTAGGAGTAGAGATGTGGTGGTTGTGCGAGAGCAGGATAAAGCTCTCAAGATGGAGCCTCAACAAGTATCTCAGTTTCAGTCTAAGCTAGTTGGCAGTTGGGTTGACCAATAGGATGATGATGATGAGGACCATAGCCTAGAGCTAGTGGAGGCAGCCACTTAGTCAAAGACTTCTAATATAGGGAAAGTTCAAGCGAAGTGGGCAAAGGATTTGGTTAAGGGAGATCAGAAGAGAGTTGAGTCTCCCAATGTCAAGAAGCAGACACCTAGGTACGCAAGGTACATGGCACTTATGACTGAAGTGATGGACTCACAGAGTATGGTGGGAAAGAACAGGCCTTCAGATCAGGTTCCGCAGAAGAAAGCAGGGAAGTCTTCTAATTCAGAGGGAGCAACTGTAATAGTAGAGAATGTGGTAGTATTGGAGACAAATCGAGGTGGACAAAGTTCTTCTAGAAGCACCTTCCTCGCTAAGAGAGAGTGTTGAAATTAGTAGGGAGAAAGGTCCTCCTTTGAATTATCCTTAATTAAAGAGACCAAGAAGCAATTTTCCTTAGCATGCACGAGTCCCTAAAATTTAGGATGAATTCCTATAAGTTAGGATAATTCATGAAGCTCGGCTGATGCGCTGGAGTGGGAGGCTCAGTTGTTGTCTCATAGTGCGAGTTAGTTTTGGAAATTGAAATGTGTGAGTCTCGAGTTCTAAATTGAGGCAACATGAATTACATGAGTCGGTTAGACTCCGTTAACCATTCAAAAAACTTATAAGGAGAATGAAGGCACAAGTTTAATCATTGTTTTTGTGAGCACGAGTTGGTGAGACCAAGCAATAGGAAGCACAAGTTTGTGCGTGGAGCTTGTGAGTGGGAGAGTGTGTAAGAGAAGCTTGTGCACAAGTTGGTAGAGGGCAGTAGAGATTAACAATCTTGCAAGGATTTCAAGCTTAGAACAAGCAAGAAAGACAAGTGTGTCTTTCAGATTGAAACAATTGTAGTTTGTAAGAGATCAATTGCTTAGTTTCTCTATCTATAAAATTCTCAAACAAGCACAAAGTTTTCCTAGTTGGATTCCCTAGACAATTTTGTGTTTTTGAATTGTGTGGCTATGCTTTTATTTCTGTACCTAGTCTGCTGCATCTAGTAGAGAAATTTTGTGTTTATGTGAGAAGAAATTTTATTTCAAGTTGCTCATATTAGCAGATTAGAATTTTGTGGATTTTCTACACCAACATTACAATTGTATTATGCATTGTAGATCCAATGCTTTTTCCTCTCCTCTTGAGACTTCTTTGTTTATCTTGCTTGGTATCCTTTTTCTATTTTTTGTTTTTGATTGGAAACCTTTGTATGTAGAATCAACTTCTTGATTGCTTCCATTTTCATTGGGAATATGATTGTTTCAGCTAGGAGTATTTTGTATGGGTTTTTATCTTTATTCAATAAAGGTTACGGGTGTTTGAAAGGGTAAGTTGATCAAATCCCAATCCCAAACCTTTGTTGTCTTGCATCTTTTTGGAGTAGGAATGTTGCTTTATTGCCACCTGATAATGTCTTCCTTATGCACACTTCTTAATTGAACCTTTTATTGAGCTCCAACCCTAGGTGATTATAATTTATATAATCTTGGGTGATATTTGGGGTTCATTTTTGAAGTTTATTTGAGCTTGGTTGGATCTCTTTTTCAATGAGAGTTGTTGAAATTTGATGACTAAAAAAAGGTTTCCTGCAATCCCAACCCGATTTTTAATTTCCCTAACATCGACCAATTCTAGTGTCCTCTTGTCTTGACTTGTCTTCTGCATTTTTATTGTTCATGTTCTATCTACGAGTGTTGTGAACATTTCGATAACATCTCGATTTTATCCCAAATCATGATTTTTTGGCCTAGCTGAGGTTTGCCGATTTTTACCAATATTTTCCCCATTTTTATGATTTTGGTTTTCCGAACCCTTGCCGATTTTATCTTGATGCCGATGTTCGCAACATTGCTATCTATAGTTACTGCCAATGTGATTTATGGTTGATGTGATTGCTATTAAAAAACTAAATTGGAAATTGTCATTGGGCTGCTAAAGTACATTGAAGTAATTGTGCTAAGCATATAAGTTCCATTGTTAACAGAATTTAACATGGTATCAAATCCTAGGTGAAGATAGAGCACAAGCAAGAGAGATAAAAACAATCACTAAGGGGAGATTTGTTAAACAGGATTATTGGACTAGCCTCAATGGCTACCACATCTTACTTCAAATCCGAGGATAAGCTCAAGGACCAATCTGACTATCATGCATGGAAGATGACTTTGGAGACTTTGGAAGAGCATGATGCCATGGACTATGTGCAAGGAAGAGTGTCATAGCCTCCTTCAAATGCACTTGCTGCTGCAAAGACGAAGTACAAGAAAGGATTCCTAGTTTTGATGAATTATTGGCTAGATGCACTCAAGAGGAGACGAGGATGATGGAGAGAGACAAGCCTTCAAATGGAAATGAAACTACTGCTTTCTCTATTCATGCTAAGAGGAAAAATAGTGCTGGTCCAAGGAGACAGGGTCAAGGATTCAAGCAGGGATTCAAAGAAGGAAGAAAAGGAAGCTACTACAATTGTAACAAGTTCAACCACTATGCTAGAGAGTGTCCTAAGAAGAAGAATTCTCCAAGGGATAACGACAACAACATCAACAATTTCAAAGGCAATGGCAATCAAAGGAACAACAAATTCAACAATAAAGGAAAGGGGAATGCTCCTGTTGCTCAATATGGAAATGGACGACCTCTTAAAAGGAAGTGAAATTGCAGGTATGAGGAAAGTATTGATGAAGAAAACTAAAATGAGTTTTATCTTATTTCTGCTCTATCTACTGCCTCTCCTCTGGATACATTAAATCATTGTTTGATTGATAGTGGAGCCTCAAGGCACTTCACTGGGTACAAGGAAGCCCTCTCAAATTTGGTTGAAAAGAAGACTAATTTGGAAATCATACTTGGAGACAATGCCACCTACCCTGTGAAAGGGATAGGTATTGTCACTCTTCACTTGAATCAAGGTCAAACCATTCATCTACAAGAAGTATTGTATGTGCCCGATTTGAACTTGGTGTCTATTTCTGTGATGGAAGATAAAGGCTTAAGGTAGCATTCATTGATGGAAAAGTACGTATTTAGCAAAGAGAGCCTAAAGATGCATTCACACTTGGATTTAGGGTTGATGGTCTCTATCAAGTTGGGTGAAGTCCTTTGGGAGCCTTGACTTGTGATACTTCTCTTCAATCTGACTATGGCATCAAAGGTTCGCCCACTTACATGATAAAGCATTACTTGGGCTAAGGAAGATGGTCACAGGTATGCCCGAGTTCAACATAAATCATGAAGGAGTTTGTCAGGATTGTGTTGCTGGGAAACTTACAAGGGGACCATTCCCTTCTAGTGAAAGCCAAACTACCGATATTCTTCAATTGGTCCATTCTGACCTAATTGGTATGTTTCTCGTAACATCATTTGGAGGATACTTATACCATGCAATCTTTGTGGATGACTTCTCATGCAAAACATGGATCTATTTTTTGAAGGAGGAGGATGAAGTGTTCAAATGGGTTTGTTCTTTCAAAGCATTTGGTGGAAAATCAAACAGGGAAAAAAATCAAGATATTGAGGACCGATAATGGAACCAAATATGAATAAAATGAATTCAATGACTTTTGTAGAGACACTGGCATTAAGAGGGAGACAATTGTTCCATACACTCTTGGGCAAAATGGCGTTGTTGAAAGGAAGAACTGAACAATTTCGGAAGCTACCCATGTCATGCTCCATGATCAAGGCTTACTGAAGTTCTTATGGGGAGAAGCTACCAACACTGCCGTGTATGTTCAAAATAGGAGATTGCATCAAGCTTTGGATTTCAAGATTCTCGAGGAGGTCTTCACTGGTAAGAAACCTGATGTTTCTCATTTTAGAATTTTTTGTTGTTACATGTATTTTCATGTGCCTAATGAAAAAAGAAACAAGTTGGAAGCATCTGGGAAGAAAGGTATAGTTGTGGGCTACAATGAAAATTCAAAAGCATATAGAATCTATGTGCCTGGTCAAAGAGATGTGGAAGTAAGCTGTGATGTCACCTTCGATGAAGACACTGCCCTTGGGAAAGCCAGAGATCTCCCTATCCCTAGGAAGGACAATGATGATGCTGCAGAAAAACAGGATGAACCCCTTACAAGTTACAGATGAGCTTATGCTCGATGTTGAAGGTCCAATGGATCATGTTACTGCTCAAACTAGTAGGGGGTCCTAGAGGGGCACTTGCTAGGTTAGGAGCAACAATGAAGCTAAAGCCCACTGTCACCACAACTAAAGCTTCCTACACTTTACAGACTTTCACCGATGGGAGGAGACTCGATATATAAAGAATCACTTATCGAGGATAGATCAACTAAGATGGACATGAAGTGATCTCAGGGACCCTTTCCTAGGGGAGACTTAAGAATGTGACTTGCTTGCTTCTTAAGCAAGGTACATAGCTTTCTCGAAAAGGGGATGAGGATTTAAGGGCTAGGTTTAAGTAGTGTGAATTGTAAAGGAGCTCCCAATCTCTAAAATCCTTATGGAACTTGGTTTTCCAAGTGGTTTTTGAAGAATTAATTTTGATGAGGTATGGGATCACACAGGACCAGGCAAACCCAGGTTAGGTCAAGAGGAGGGAGTTTAGCACCCAAGATGAACTTGACCTTAACAAAGAGGAGAAGGGGAGCAAAAAAATGATTTTCACTTGAAGGTGCAAAATAATCCCCGTGAGGAACTAGCATAGGGAAACTTAGGGCAAAAACCAATCTCGAGGCTAGGGCTTGTGATATCTCACAACCCCACCGTCGAAATTCCCTCAAATTTGGAGGAGGCCTAGGAGATGCACCAACGCAGTAGAGGCCAAGGGATAGAAGTTTTCCTATGGGTGGTTTGTTGGGAAAATGATGCCCTAGAAGCCCTAATGTGGCTAGACCTAAAATAAAGGAGAGGTGAAGAAAAACGTTTCTTTAAGTGATCACCTTATGGTAGACCGGTGCCTAATCCTTTGGGGAGATTGGAGTCAAGAGGAATCTGAGAATGGACTTTGTTTCTAGGTCAAGGAGGCTCTAAGATCAACTTCGCTTGTCATTAGGGCAAAGGGGAGTGGCCTTAAAAGCTTTTACACTTCGTTTTGCAACATAAGATGTCTTGTCAAGATAAATTCAATATACATGGCCCATAGATATAGAGATGCTACATAGAAACATAATTCCACAATTTCGCAGTAAATGCATGTAGCAATTAGCCCTAGTATAGCGAAAATCTCATCATCAATGCGTGTGACAAAGTAAAAGAAGAAATAACATTAAATTTTGTACTTACATGTAAGAGAATATATCCAACCATCATTAAACTTGCCAATCAAGAAGTTTGAAGATAAGAAAGGATAATCAAAACATCAAAAGTCATCCATGCTCCAAAATTTCGTTCACCAAGAATGAATAGCGCAAATCTCTAGAGAGATACAAGTCCAGACCAAATGATGATGAGAAATGAACTCATCATTTGTATTTATACACTCCTAATGAGTTTGATTTAGTTACTTGAGCCTACATTAGTCCCTAAAATAAAAATAATGTGTAAATAACTAACTTTTCGTGACAAGCCCACCAAACTAGCTCATAAACAAAATAACAAGCCTCTCAAGATGTCGAATGATCAATAATACATGTCGTTGGGCCCTCTAAGAAGCCCGATAAAGTCCGTTAATGGCAGAATGATGCATATGACTCCCAAAAGTAATGGACAAGGGGTTGACCCCTTGTTCTCCACATAATAAACATGTGGTGCTCCCAATGGGTGTGAGGGCACATAAGTGACCTCATGGGTATTCAAGTAAGTCGAGGATACCTGTAGACCATTTGTAAGGGCTCAGATGATGGTTTAAGTGATGCCACATCAACATACAAGTCCCGAGACATCTGCCAAGTGCATGGTATAATTGTGGGTCTGGCTGGGCAAAAGTGAACCAGGTGCATCTTCCTCGTCCAATAGGTGAATCTCGAGCAATCTCTGAACATCTCTGGGGATCCATGGAGTGTTGTCTAGTGCTGTGGAGGCCCATGGCTCTCAACACACACTCTACATGTGTTAATGTAGCCCTCTGGAGGGTTAAGACCCTATATAGGGAGACCAAACCCAAAATGGAGACCATCTGCAATCCTGCATAAAATTATGCATCCCCTAGCCTTCCAATACAACAAGTCATCAAGAAAATCTAGTAAAAGAGCTTACAAATCATGGACAACAGGTGGGGACTTCGTAATGGCACGCCCTTCCATAATGGGCTTTAGCATATGCTAATGTCTCCAAGCTCCAAATGGTGTTAACCATGTATCCTATTAGGTGGTTTCTACTTCTAAATGGGATTTTATGTCCAAGGTACATCCTTTAAAGGGTGGTGGCATGTGATAAAGAGATGAATGGAGTAGGGAATGAAAGCGGCAACCCAGAGTAACATGCTGGGATACAAGGGTAGCTAATACAAGGGAAGCACACACTTGGGTATATAATGTATAGGAGGGAGCAATCGTGGCACATGAGGTGCCTCGACCTTGATTTTTCCAGCCTTCTTTATATGCCTTTTGCCTTTTATGATTTTTCTTTAATTTATTGCTCGGTGCTCTAGGGATGAGAGCATGACGTGGATACCCCCCTTAAGGTAGGGCGGTTCATTACCCACCAGGGGTAGGGACAATCATGGGTTCCTAAATGATAGGGGAGGCTCATCTAAGGCCTGTAGGAACCTGGGTGATGGCCATGATGATGGGGTAGAGCTCATGTATTTGCTTTTGCCCACGTGCTAATTTTTTTTTGTCCTGATCATCTTTTGAGTTTTGTGGTACATCTTCCTGTTGAATGTGGCCAATTATGCTTTTACTTTTCTTTTCAACTGCATCAACCTCTGCGGTATCATTCCAGGCCTGACCCAAGGTGTGGGCAAGGGGAAGGGGCAAGCTAACCCTATGTGGACCTAGTGGAGGAATGTGGACCCATGTGGTAGAAATGATGAATGGGGTTATAATGAATCGAAGGGGAGTGATATATGTGGACGAGGGAGCTGGACCACGCAACCAAAATCAGAGTTTCCCTTGTAATACCATCCATACAACCCAAAGGCCAGTAAAAGAGATCCCACGGGACTAGGGTCCAAGGTTAACATCCAAAAGAGGTCTAGGGGACAAGAGCACAAACCTAGCCCACTCTTTCCACCCAATCCCCCCATTAATCCATGCCCATAAGTGTCCATGATAAACAAACTACAATACTCAATTACCAAATGACAAGGCATACCTTTAGGTTTGGGAGGCCCAACTTCAAACCTACGATCGTGACAGATGGGTGAGGGACCACATGGTTGGCTCATGTGGTGGAGAAATGGCACAACGAGCTAGTTGGTGGTTGCAAGGGGCTCTTGGTTGCGAAATGACGGCCATCTTGGAGATTTTTTTTCTCCTAGGGATATCACCCACAAAATGGTGGGTAACAGATTCCATTGATCCACCTCCCAATGATCCCTCTACCTCAAGGAAAAGACCTTTGTGGCTCAAAGATACTCTCGAAGATACTAAAAGGCACATTGCTGTGAAAGTAAGAAGCCAAACAGGTATCAAGGGTACTTAGTTGCTATGAGTACTATTGCTCAAACTGGGCCATGTTCATTTGAAGAAGCCGTAAAGCACCAAGTTTGAAAGGATGCAATGAATGAGGAATATGAATCTATCATGAAGAATTATGCCTGGGACGTGGTGCCTAGACGCAAGGACAAGTCCATGGTCACCTCTAAATGGATTTACAAAATAAAACATGGAGTTGATGGGAGTGCTGAAAAGTATAAGGCCAGGTTCGTTGCTCGAGTCTTCTCTCAAAAGGAAGGAGTGAATTGTGACAAGATATTTGCACCGGTTGCTCGATATATTACTATCCGATCTATTATTGCTCTTGCTGCCACTCAAGGATGGAGCCTACATCAAATGAACATTAAAACTGCTTTCTTGCATGGCTCACTTAAGGAGGAAATCTACGTGGAACAACATCAGGGATTTGAAGTGCATTTCGAAGAACACATGTGTGCAGGTTGAAGAAAGCCCTCTATGGCTTGAAGCAAGTCCCTAGGGCTTGGTATGAGAGGATTGATAACTATCTTATGAAGTTGGGATTCACGAGGAGCTATGCTAATCCTAACCTATACTTCAAGGTTGAAAAGGACGTTGAAAAGGACACACCTCTCATTTTGGCCCTTTATGTAGATGATCTCTTTCTAATTGGTGCAGATCCTCTCATTCATCAATGCAAGAGGGAGTTGGATTTTGAGTTCGAGATGAAGGACCTAGGTTTGATGCAGTGCTTCCTAGGCCTAGAGGTATGGAAAAACCCAGGTGAGATTTTTCTTTTTCAAGGAAAATACATTGTGAAGCTGCTTGAGAGATGTGCGATGGTGGATTGCAAGTTTGTATCTACTCCAATTGAACTCAACTTCAAGAAGCTACGTGGAAGTGTTGTGGGGCCTGAATTGGCAAACCCTTCTGAATATAGACAACTTGTGGGGGCCCTGATGTTCTTGGTAAACTCCTGTTTAGACATATGCTCCGCTGTGAATACATTGAGTCAAAATATGGCTGAGCCTCATCACATACATTGGATTGCTGCTAAGAATCTCTTAAGATATCTTCGTGGCAAAATCAACTATGGGTTGAGATACACTGCCAGGAATTTGAGGCTACATGGATATAATGATGTTGACTGGGCTGGCAGTGTGGTGGATCGAAAGGGCACATTAGGATGTTGCCTCTCATTGGCGTTTGCTTTGATGACTAGGAAGCAAAAATTGGTTTCTCTAAGCACTGCCGAGGCTGAATACATTACAACTAGTATGGCCTGTTGTGAAGTTGTTTGGTTGAGGAAGCTCTTCAGTGAGCTATTTGAGCACGTGCTGGATACCACCATGATCTATTGCGACAACCAAAGTGGGATTTTCCTTTCAGAGAATCCCGTGTTTCATGATCGCTCCAAACACATTGATATCAGGTACCACTTTATCTGAGATATGGTACAACAGGGAGCAATAAGACTCTAGCACATCAAGACCAATGAATAAGTTGTTGACATCCTCATAGAGCCCTTTGGAAAGGTCAAATTCTTAGCCTTTCGAGAGACTTGGAGTCGTGGAAGGACCCTCCCATGAGGGTTCCGCTTGAGTTGGACACTGAGCTTTGGGAGCTCTTGGGGGCTTGGGGTACTTCTTGGAACTATGAGCAACCATAGGGTGAGTGGTTCACCTTCCCCTATTGGTGCGCTATGTAGAGGGTGAGTGGTTCACCTTTCCCTGTGATATCCCATAATGGTTGAAATATGTGTAGGGTGAGTGGTTCACCTTCCCCTAGGATTGATGACATGTGTGTTGGGTGAGTGGTTCTCCTTCCCCTACAATTGATGATAAATGCCTAGGATGAGTGTCTCACCTTTCCTAATGGCAGATGAATAGGATGAGTGGTTCACCTTCTCCTGCGGATGCCCCAACATACATCCTACCCATGTACGCCGAGACTCATGGGAAGTACCTCTCATCTAGCCAATGAGTTGGAAAAAGTGGATAGGGACCGTAGCACTATAGATGGACGCATTGTGTACTGCCGTACTTCCTATGTCTAAGATGCATGGTGTTCAACAACTTGATCTGGATTGACTTTTGTCAGTGGAGAGTGGTAAGGTCTTGTGATTCACTCTCGATCAATTTTTCTTCATTATCTATATCAATGTTCAACAGAGTTGAGACGAGGTACAAAGATGGTACATGACTACATGATGGCATGATGATCGATGATGATGGATGGATTGGTAGGTGGAATTCTCCCTAGTTGAGAGGGAGTGTTAAAATTGACAACTAGGGCCAAATTCCACTTTGGACAATTCACTTGATGGAGATGATGATTGCATTGAATTCCTCTTTTCGTGAGGACCAAAATCGACCTAAAAAACATCAAATTTGGACAAGCAAAAATGTGTTTTTGAATTTATGCCCACACGATCAAATTGTTAATGTGAGTGTCATCATCGTGTAGGCTCATGAATTCCAATGGACATGTCACTTCACCCTCATCGACTTGTATAAATATAAAGTGACCTCCAACCTCATTTGGCACCTCAATCACTCACACATTCTTCTCTCTCCTTTTCTCATTGGTTTGTACAACTATTGGGCATACCTTTTTATCTCACACGTGTGGCAAGGAGGACAAATTTTAGATAGAATCACAGGGCCGAAGATTTCAGATTTTGCTGCAGTTTGACTAGTGTTGACTTTGACTTTCCATGCAGATTTTGACTTTGATCTTTTGGGAGGATCTTTGTCTCAGCAGGCCACATTTATTGGCACAAAACCACATCTTTCTGTTGGCTTTGACTCAATGTTGCGAACAACGACATCAGGATAAAATCTACAAGGGTTTAAAAAACCAAAAAAGTCGAAAAAAATATCAATAAAAATTGTCCAACATTGGCAAAATTAAGATACCATCAAAATATCTGTAAAAATTTGAAAACATTGGCTAGGCCAAAAAATCATGATTTCGAGATAAAATCAGGATGTTATCAAGATGTTCGCAACACCGCTTTGACTGTGTTGACTTTAGACCTACAACTAGGGGTTTTGCAGTGGATTTGACTTTGATTTTGACCGAGTTTAAGGAGGAAGTTTGGTATTGTTTTCAAAGCATCTTGACCAATTGATTAGGCCGCATTTGACCAAGGTTGACTGAGCTCTTTTGTGAATTGTTTGCAGTTGCACCATTGACTGGTTAGGGTTGATTTGTCTGCTATTGATTGAGAACAACATTTTAGATTTTGACGGGGATGTTTTGGACATCTATTGGCAAGTCAATTTTGACTTTTTGTACTCTCTTTGCTGAACATTTGATATAAAAGTAAGAAGAATTGATTAAAGGGTTTTCGCCATCTTGGGGTTTTTCCTTGACATCCGCCAAATCTCGTGTCCTCTTGTCTTGGCTTGTCTTTTGCATTTTTAATGTTCATGTTCTATCTACAATAACTGTCAATATGATTTATGGTTGATATGATTGCTATTGGAAAACTAAATTGGGAATTGTCATTGAGCTGCTAAAGTACATTGAAGTAATTGTGCTAAGCATAGAACATTCCATTGTTAACAAAATTAACATAGATTCTTGTCAGATTTGTTTGTGGAATATTTTTTTGACCTTTCATTTGAATATCTGCTTGATTTTTTTGGTCCCGAGAAGGATGGCTTGTTGAATTTGTTTTTGTCTTTTTTTGTGCGTCTTGTGTCTAAAAGTATGGTGACATTTTCTTTCTTATATGCTCCTTTAGTTTCAATGTTTGTGGTTGCGCTTTTCCTCTTATTACAGTAAGAGATATCTTGGGCATGGCTTCCTTAGCTTTTGTATTTGGGTACTGTCTTCTTCCTTACATTCTTCTTTCGAGTTGCTGCTAGATGAGTTAGGTTCCATCTCAGCTTCGCACATATATAATTTTTTATTATTGCATTTGTGCTTGGGTGTCCATTTGTCTCCACAATATCTACATGTGTTTACCAATTTCTTGTCTAAGCCTTGGTGCTGATTCTCTTCTTCTCTCAAGGGAGGAGGTATAAACTTGTTAGATTTGTTTGAGGAATATTTTTTTGACCTTTCATTTGAATATTTGGTCGATTTTTCAAGACTTCAGAAGGACGGCTTGTTGATTTTTTTTTCAATTAATTTTGCTGCATGCCTAGCATCTGTCCACATCTGTACATTTTTAACTGTTGTTCATCTATGAATCTATTTTGTGAAAACTTCCCATTCGTGTGTATAGCTGTTTACGTTTCCATTATGTTTAATATGTGCAAATCACTATCTTCTTTGGCATGAAACCTTTTTAATAATTCTGTCTTGAAACTTCGCCAATGAAAGGAACAAACATCACATTTTTTGTTCACCATAGGAACCAATCGTAAGCTTCCCCTTCTAAATTGTTGGAAGTTGTCTTATTTTTTCTGTTTCACCTAATAAGGGGCTTGATAAAATCCCTTCCATTTTGTTTACCCAGACGACTGCTCTTCTATGGTCCTCACCATCATACTTCGGTAATTCCCTCTTAATTCGTTGATGATATTGATCTCTATCTCGAATTTATGTATGATACAAATTTCTTGAAAAAATTACTTTAGGTGCTTCTTGATTTCCTTGCTCACTTATACTTTGTGTTTAATGCATCTATTTTCTTGGTTAGTTGGTCCTTGTGGTGGTCCCTCATTCTCAATGTCATTTTTCATTGATCCTCGGATTCTGCTATTAAATTATCAATTATGTGTTGAATGGTCTTATCATTGATGTCAAAGTCAGTTGTTGGTGATCAACATGAAGAGCGCATCCTATGAGGTAGCAATGAAGCAAAAAAGGAAAGTCTTGACATGAGTGTTTTTAATATACATCAATGGATTGCACTAATTGGAAGTACCAATGGACAAGAAGCCCTGGAAGAAAAGGAAGCCCATAGCAAGTCATGAATTTCTCATTCCCCGCTCTTGTCAACGAAAATAAATGAGAAATTGCATGCTAGATCATCACCATCGTGTAGTCCTCATCTAGTGATTTCCATCGGTATATTATACTTCGAAAAATACCTCCTGGACGAACAATAATGGCTGGCTGAAAAATATAGCATCTGAGGACCCAAATATGTGGCAATATTTTTTATTAAAGGATATGGGGCAATAATTTTTATTCAAGATTATGGGGCAATTTTTTTTATTCAAGTGTATGGGGCAAAATTTTATTAAACAACATAAGGTTATAGTTATGTGAGGCACAATCATATTTTAGGGGTATCACCAATGGTTATATGAGAAAGCATTTTTCAAATAAATAAATAAATAAGCAAGGCACTATGTTTAAGAACATGATTTGATTCGACCACAATTGTTGGAACTCCAAGCAAGGTTATATGGTTGACCCAAGGACCACATTCACTATAAATACATGGTGTTTCTCCATTCAAACACAAGTTTTTCTACGAATTATGGCGTTGAGAAATAATGAGCCCTAAGCAATATCTAGTGTTTCAAGATCGAGTTGGTGATCTGAAGAGTGGACGGTGGTTGTGGTGTGATAAAACATTCGTATTATGATTCAAAGGCCGTGGCATGGTCTAGGTTAAACTTAATATAGCGTGATACTGAACGTATAATCTTGGCACAATCTAAGTCTGAAATATAATCGATCACATGGTATTTGTTTTTGTTGGTGTGTAAAGCGTATGGTTGTTGTCAAATCTATTTTCTTGGTAGCATGGTTCAAATGAAGAGAATCGATCTTATTGTGATCACTCAATCATGTAGTTTGAGGATCAGTCATGTGTACAAGAGTTGTTGTATTGATTGAAATCTTTGATCTAGTGTGAAGAACACATGCATTGATTAGGTAATGGCGCATTTGGTATTTTTCTCAGTTCTAGATCATGTTCTTGGGCAAATGAGAGCACAAGTGTTGCTATAACGATCAAATGTTTTTGCAAGACAAAAATATGTCAAGTATGCCTTGTACAACTATCTACTTTTGATATTAACAAAACTATGCATGGGATCAAAATGACCGGTGTGCCATGATCTTAGTGAATCTATGGTGATTGTCTTCGATGGATTGAATAGTGGAGTCATGCAATGGATTAAGGAGTAAAGTTGCAAATTCATATGTTGAATTTGTACGAAGAGCGTATGTGATCAAGGATCAATTTAGTTTGGGCAGAAAAGTCCTAAGGACAGTATGCCAAGTTAGAGTAATGAGGAAGGGCTAGATCTATTAATGGAATCCGACACTTCCTAATCTTGTGAGCGATTGGGTATATCAAATTGATCTGAAGTGCAAAGATGATCTAAAACTAACTGATTGTATATTGGTGATTTGAAGTTGATTTGAAGCTAATTAATGTTTAGAGTGCTAAAATCGACCTGGCACATTTTAGGCATCTGGCTATGGGTTAGTACCCATGACTATTTGAAAAATTGACCTAAGGCGATGTCTGGCTAACCAATCAGATCCAATGGCATGCTAAGTTAATCTGATGCATAACACTATCTTTGTACAAGCTACAAAGGATTAAACTTCTGCAGATCAGCCTTATGAGGCCAATTTATGAAGATGGTGTTATAGTGACTGGTATGTTGCTATGTCGAGGAGTTCACAAGGATACTATCGATGATATACAATTTGGAGCTGTCTTTGAGTAACTGTTGCTTGACATTCCACATTGTATTGTTGAAGAATATGTGCTGATGACAAGTTTTAATTGCTGAAGATATCTATTTGGTTACAAGGGTATATTGCTCAGTGATTGATGATGTGTTGTTGTTGAGTTAGAGTAATGTTCTTTGCTGTTGCAAATGTATGATCTGCATAAGTGATTTTCAAATTTGTAATCTACCTGCTAAGCTCATAATGGTTGATCAGGGTTTTGCTTGTTGCAATGAGGTTGAAGATTGTGTATTACTTGAGAGTCAAAATTGATTTATTGATGCTGCTAGGGTTTGTTAATAATTGACTAGATTACGCGATGTTAGATGCATTGCTTGTTGAGTACAGTGATGCCATGTATAGCTGAGTTGGTGGTCTGCTAGGGTACAGTTGTATGAGCCGTTGTGGGTCAGAGTATGCTGCTAGGGTTTAACATTGAATATGTCATTGAGCAACAAGCATGTGTTATTGAGTTGTTTTTTGAGCAGAGAAAGTTTGTATTAGTGATGATGACTTTGCGCTAATTTTGCAGAATGACAGGGTCAAATTATTGAGTAGTAAAGTTTATGTGGTTTGATGTTTTTATGTTGAGTATGAGCAGAGGTGGATCCAATGTGAAAATTAATGAAACGAGGTCCACGTAGTGATTTGAAGGTTGATTTTCAGGGCAAGTGGTGGCTTGCTAGTCAGGTAGTAGTGGCTTTTTTTAGGTGGGTGCATGAGAATAACTTGGGTGCCTGTTACCCACCATTTTGTGGGTGATATCCCATAGGAGAATTTTTTTCTTCAAGATGGTCCTCAGTCGACAGCCAACAGCCCCTTGCAGCCACCAACTAGCTTGTTGTGCCACTTCTCTGCCACTTGAGCTAGTGATGTGGTCCCTCACCCATTTGCCATGATCGTATGTTTGAAGGTGCACCTTTCGAACCTAAAGGTATGCCTTGTCATTTGGTAATTGAGTGTTGTAGTTTGCTTATCATGGACACTTGTGGGCATTGTTTAATGGGGGGGTTCGGTGGAAAGAATGGGCTATGTTTGTGCTCTTGTCCCCTAGACCCCTTTTGCATGTTAATGTTGGATTCTAGTCTCGTGGGATCTCTTTTAATGACCCTTCGGCTTTAGGGATGATATTAAATGGGAAACCCTGATTTTGGTTATGTAGTCCCGCTCCCTCATCCATATACATTACTTCCCTTCCACTCATTATAACCCGATTCATCGTTTCCCCCACCTGGGTTCACATTCCTCCAATAGGTCCACATAGGATGAGCATTCCCCTTCCCCTTGCCCACACCTTGAGTCGGGCCTGGAATGATGCCCCGAAGGTTGATGCAGCTGAAAATAAAAGTAAAAGCATAATTGGCCACATTCAACAGGAAAATGTACCCCAAAATGAAAAAGATGGCCATGACAAAGACATTTAGCATGTGGGCAAAAGCCAATACATGAGCTTTACCCCATCATCATGGCCATCACCTTGGTTCATACAGGCCCTAGATGAACCTCCCTCATCATTTAGGAACCCATGATTGTCCCAACCCCTGGTGGGCAATGAACCTCCCTACCTTAAACAGGGTATCCACTGGTATATCTCACACATCATGCTCTTACCCCTTGAGCAGTTAATTAAAGAAAAATCATAAAAGACATATAAAGAAGGGCAGAAAAATCAAGGCCAGAGCAACTCATGTACCACGATTGCTCCCTTGTATACATTATATACCCAAGTGTGAGCTTCCCTTTTACTAGCTACCCTTGTACCCTAGCATGTGACCCAGAGTTGCCCCTTTTCATTTCCTACTCCATTCATCTCTTTATCACATGCCATCACCTTTTAAAGGTTGTACCTTGGACATATTATCCCCTTTAGAAGTAAAAACCACCTAATGGGATACTTGGTTAAACCCATTTGGAGCTTGGAGACATTAGCACATGCCAAAGTGCATTATGGAAGGGCATGCCATTATGAAGTCCCCACCTGTTGTCCATGGTTTGTAAGCTCTTTTACTCATTTTCCTTGATGACTTGTTGTACTAGCAGGCTAGGGGACACATTGGATGTTATGTAGGATTACAGATGGTCTCCATCTTGGGTTTGGTCTCCCTATACTGGGTCCTAACCCTCCAGAGGGCTACATTGGCACATGTAGGGTGTGTGTTGAGAGCCATGGGCCTCCATAGTAGTAGACAACACTCCATGGATCCCAAGAGATGTTCAAAGATTGCTCAAGATTCACTTATTGGACGAGGAAGATGCACCTGGTTCACCTTTGCCCAGCCAGCCCCACAGTTGTACCATGCACTTGGCAGATGACCCAAGACTAGTATGCTGATGTGGCATCACTTACACTATCATCTGAGCCCTTACAGATGGTTTACAAGCATCTTTGATTTATTTGGAGACCCATGAGGTCACTTGTGTGCCCTCACAACCATTGGGAGCACCACATGTTTATTATGTGGAGAACAAGGGGCTAACCCCTTGTCCATTACTTTTGGAAGTCCAATTCATCATTTTGGAATATGATCCTTGATATTCTTGATACATTTGATGACAACGTGTATTTAATCAAGGATCATTACTTTTGCAATATCAAATGTATTTTATTTATTCATTTATTTATTTTCATGGGTCTTATTCCTTATTTATTTTTGCTATACATTTTAATTTGTTAATGACTCTATTTATAGTTAATTATACATTCCTTTCTAATAGTTATAGTTTCTATTTAAGTGTTAATCCCTTTTAAAAACCAATTAAATTAAATTATTTATTTAGTCCCTTATTACATCTAACTTCCTATTAAATTAAATTATTTATATTATTTACATATTTATTTTCGAGGTTAGGACCCTAGTCCATTTTAGCCGTTGGCCTAGCTAGCCGTTGGAGGCTCTGCTCATGCTATTTAACATGCAAAGCTGGATCTGGTTCTTCAACTTGTCCTGACGATGAACCACACTAGCTGGTTCGAAACGCGTCGACAAATGATAGATCTTGTGATTGACGCCGAAGAATCTCTCATAAACCCGATATGGATCACAAAAACCTCAATTCAACAAATACTACCATCTTAGAGAAACAAATTTTGACCCTAGGATTCATGATTACTGGTAAACAGGTCAACTCATACATTTAGGACTTCATCAGCATATCATAAGCACATCATATGTCAAGGAATCTTAACATGTCAGACATGTACCGACCTAGAACAGGCAGGGGTTTCAACGAAATGGACATATACCTGGGTTTCATGATTATGACTCTAAATACATAACAAGGCTTTTGCTATAGACCCAACCAAACCATAATGATCTAGGGTTTCAATTCATAACATAGCAAACCCTACTTTACCAATACTTCAAAGGTTTGAAATTTTAGACTTTATCATTCAACCCTATAAGTTAGATTTTCTTGATCATACCAAAATCCCAAACATGACATTATCAATAAAAACTTCAAATAACATTTCTCAATAACCCTAAGTAATTTAGGGTTTCAGACATTCACATTAGCATACCCTTCGGTTATGGTTTTTCCAGAGAACCTGTCTAGGGTTCTATAAAATCAATTAAGAATATGAGTGGGGTAGATTTTTTTAAGTGATGAATCACCCAAAACAAGAATCAATATGATTCAATATAGCTAGTCATAACAATGTTAGTAATAGATTGTCAAATGAATAAACATTTATTATAAATAAATCAATGTTTTGTAGTTTAAGACATACCTTTGTTTCTTGACAAACCTTATCTTGGGTGGCTCTCTTCCATACTCCTTCAGGATATAGCAAATGTTTTCCTAATCAAGACAATAGAGGGAGAATGGTGATTAGTATTTAATATAATCAAAACTTAAATAAGTACATGAAACCAAAAACTGAAAGGAAATGAGATACTTATCTTTGGGAGATGTTGGGGGCTCCCACCAAAGCTTGAGGGATACCTATAAACTTTATAGAAACAAAAACAAAAATGTCTTTTCCAAAAACATGTTAAAAACCTATAAATTCTAAAACATAAAAAATTATAAAATAAGATATCTAAGTCCCTTATGTCAGATAATTCGGGTTTGGTTTTCTTTGGATCTTCTTTAGCAATGTTAGCATGATCTCTATCTCTTTTCTTATTCTTTGGATTGTCGGGATAGTCATTCCTGTAGTGTCCCTTTTTATGACATGATAGCATTCTACCTTGGACATGTCTACGTTCTTCCTTGGTCGTTTTTATTTCTTTCATTTGGGTTGACCAGTGTAGGCATTTGAAACTCCTTCAGGATTGACAACTAGTGAGATACTTAATTCTTCTTGACTGCAAGCAGTCCATAGTTCTTCAAAAGTGGGAGCTTCCTTCCAATTGTTAAGTCCTGCAGCAAATGCTGCCCAAGTAGGTGGCAATCCTAATAGAGCAGTAATTGCAAGTTCTTTGTCTAGAACAATTTCATTAGTGGCCAAAAGATCATCTCTGATTCTTGCAATCTTCATAAACGAGGCCACTGCATCTTTTTTAGTCATCTTTGTGGTTCTTAGTTCATTCTTCAAGCTTGCTACTGGCAACTGACTACGACATCAACAAGAGAACTTTGATCTTCAAAACCACGGCATGAGAGAGAGAGAGAGAGAGAGAGAGAGAGATAGTTGCACCCAAATTTCGATCTTCTTCCTTTCCTTCTCCTAGACCATACTCGCACTTCCTTTTCTTCCTTCTTCTAATTCACACTTTTTCCAGCTTCAAGGAGATATCGAACTTGCTTGTGAGAGAGTGCTTCAAATGGAATTCGAACTGCTTCATTTATAGTCCTTTGGTGAAGGTCAAATAGCCCCCTTTGAGGCCAACTTGATCATCTTAAGGCCGACTTGGTGCGGAGACAACATAATTCATATTTGACTCAATACTTAACCTTTTTACATGATTCAAAAGCTCAAGAAGGGTCTCTTTAAAAGCACAATGACTCTATTAACTCAGAATAAATCCTAGAAGTCCTCAATGGGGATTTTGACCTAAAACATGATGACCCAAGCATGAAACCCATGCTTTAATAAGTCATAATAATAATAATAAAAATTATTTTCTTTATTCTTTTAACAAGTACATTACAAGATGAATCAAATCAATTTGGCACCTCTAAGTGAAAACTCTTGTTCTGATCCTTTCCCCTTCCTTGTTTAAGTTAAGATCATCATTGGTTGCTAAACTCCCTCCGCTTAACCTAATGTGGGTCCACTTGGTCCCGTGTTGTTCCATACCTTTGAAAAGTCAATTCTTCAAAAAATTCCTGGAATCTAGTCCTTAAATCCTCATCCCCTTGTCTTGGAAAGCTTTGTACCTTGCTTAAGAAGCAAGCAAGTCCCATTCTTGAGCCTCCCCTAGGAAAGGGTCCTTGAGATCACTTCACACCCATCATTGGTTGTGTTGTCCTTTATAAGTGCTTCTCTATATATCGGGTCTCCTCCCATCGGTGAAAGCCCGTAAAGAGTAGGAAGCTTTAGTTGTGGTGACAATGGGCTTTAGCTTCATTGTTGCTCTTGAAGTAGCAAGTGGCCCCTCTAGGACCCCTTTCTAGTTTGAGCAGTAACAATGCCTCCAACAGATCACAGTTTGTGAATGTTGTTAGGAAGTGAGTGTTTCCTTTAGGTCGGTGCCTGAAGCGAGTGGGTGCTTGCATGCTGGTTGTTGCTAGTACATTGTAAAAGACGATTGAATTAAGAAGAAAAATAAGACAAATGTCGGGTGGTTCTTCTCCCAAAAGGGTTTCCATCTAAAATCTCTATGTCACGTGTATGCTTTTCATGGTGCTTCTGTATTATTTTATGTTGCTCTTTCATGATTTGACAATGAATGGTGAAATGGTTAAAACTGGTGAAAATTAATACATTGTTGCTGAAACACTGATTCACCCCCCTCCCAGTATTTCCAACATTATGTCCCCTTTTTCTATTAGTTTATTAATTTTTTCTACTAACTGTTGTCCTTCCTCAACTTTGTTTGTGCCTTTTCAACATTTCCAAGACTGCGTTACGATATTGACTTCATCTCTGTTGGTGGTAGTACATTGTAAAAGACAATTGAATTAAGAAGAAAAATAAGACAAATTCTGGGTGGTTCTTCTCCCGAAAGGGTTTCCATCTAAAATCTCTATGTCACATGTATGCTTTTCATGGTGCTTCTGTATTATTTTATGTTGCTCTTTCATGATTTGACAATGAATGGTGAAATGGTTAAAACTGGTGAAAATTAATACATTATTGCTGAAACACTGATTCACCCCCCTCCCAGTATTTCCAACATTATGTCCCCTTTTTCTATCAGTTTGTTAATTTTTTCTATTAACTGTTGTCCTTCCTCAACTTTGTTTGCGCCTTTTCAACATTTCCGAGACTATGTCTTACAATATTTCCTTCATCTCTGTATCGATTAATGTATGGTATTTCTTTGTTGCGAACCATGTTTTTCTTGTAGATCCCACCTCATTTTTTCTTGTGGACCCGTCTTCCTCTCTCTTCTTATTCTTCTTTTGGTTATATAACAATTAATTAATTAATTATTTATTATTATAGAGTAATTTTATGATGAATAATTAATTAATTATTGAGTAGTAATAATTATTAATTAATTACTAATTAAAATAAATAAGGAATAATAAGAAAAAGAAAAATTTGGAGTCAAACTATATGTGACATTTGTATGTACAAATTTTTAGGGGCATGAAATATGAAAATGATGTCATGGTGTTGGTACGGGAAGAAAGTGACGATGCTGGTAATGAGTGATGAAAATGAGATTAGAGAAGTGATGAGGTGGATGCTACAGGTTGGCAGTGACAGTGACAAACAACACTATGGCATAGGATGATTGCGGCAATGGCAACTAGAATACAAGCAACAATGGTAGAGTAGGGAAACAACGCAGCAGAGGGACAATGTGGCCAATGGACAAAGCAATCAAGCGATAGTTAGATAGGACAATGACGACGTATGATGTGGGTTGTGATTTGGTAATATAAGCAGGGTACAATGACACATAAATTGATGGATTATGGCAACGGCAACAACTGTATACTAAATTGTAATTCACAACTTAACTTCAACCACAGTAGCCATGAGTTGGCTCTAATACCATTGTAACAAGAACACTTGTATATTTGAGCAATAATATTTTTTTTTTTTGTGGGGTAAACACCCACGGGTGGATTTGAACCTTGAATTTCACAATTTACATACACTGCATAACACGACGATTGCCAATTGAGTTGCCCTCTCTGGTCCGAGTGATAAATCATAATATGTATTGAATGAAAATGAATAAATATATTTGACAATGTCACTTGGATGGTGTGTTTTATAGCATTGACTGGTTAAGTGCGAGAGGGTATGATATGCACCCTTTAATAACTAATTATTTATTATTTTATCTATAACATTACTAATTAATAGCTTATGACGACAGACAGTATTTATATCAGGATTGATGATCTTATCATGGACAAGATATGGTATATGTTTATTGATGCTCCCATGTATATGTTATTATTGAACAATTTACAAAATTTCAGATGATTGTTGTTTTATCAACAATCATATTTTGGTATGCTATGCAACATCTACAACATGTAATTTTCACTTATATTGAATGAAAATTACGATTTTTCCTGGAGGAAAAAACATTGCTGATTAATAATTTATTATTATATTTGTAACAAGGCTCCCATAAAACCATGAGTCCTTAGGTAAGCCCACCTAAGGCTCTCCAATAGTTATACAGGACAGAAGGAACCCAAGATGAACCTGAGAGGGATCAGCCTTGGTCTGACCAAAACAACAAGATACAAACAATAAGAACAAGAGACTAGGTCAGAGATGATACTAGGTTGTTATAATGCTTTTGACTTGTGACCAATGTTCCATTTGAGTTTCTGGGACGGGGAAGCGCCGAAGCGGGGATACACACAATGGGGACATATATAAGCAACCCCAAAATTTAGGGAAATTTTGGGGAAACTGGGGGACGCCGTAGGCATAAAAATTATAAAATTATTAACGTTTAAAATATAAAAATAAAAAATAAAATCCCAACAATATGTCAATAACTAAATAGTAAATCTTAATAATTATGAAATGTACATCTAAATTAAAATTATTATTTTGTATTAGGCTATTATGAATTATCATTTCTGCAATGTACATCTAAAAGTAAATTGAATCCATCTTTTGACATTATGCAAGGTTCCATCTAAATTCATCATTTGGCATTATGCAAGGTACATCTAAATGCATCATTTGACATTATGCAAGGTACATCTAAATTAAATTCATCATTTGATAGTTGAAAACTTGAAATTATGCAATGCACATCTAAAATTAAATTCATCATATGACAATGACATTATGCTGAAGTCTAAAACAATGTTTATCAGAACCGGATTGGTCATCGAACTGGTAGATCCCCCAGACCAGGAACTGGTATAAAAACTGGACCAAAAAACTGGTCAACCAAAAACACAATATATTCAAAATTTAAAGAACATATATATTCATGTGCATCCATATGAATCCAAACCATTTATACGCAAATAAACAATTTTTCTCATTTGTATAGCATGTAAGGGCGCATGTAACCAAAATAGCACTCAGTGCAATCCCTCTCTAAATCGAGAATGCATCAACAAACAAGCTCCACATGGTCTCTAGCATCCAAAAAAAATTCATGCTACGACAAATACCTAAATCATCAAAATCATTGCCTATATTGGGATCTTTGTCATCAATACAACCCTCTAAGCATTAAAATAAGATAGAAAAAACATAGCATGTCAAGTCAAGATTTTGTTTGAGTGATGGTACTTATTTTAGTTGTCTCATGAGAGAGGAGTTCGATAACCAATGCCACTAACATCAAGGTACATAGAGGGCTTGGTGCTCTTGATTAAATACTAGTTCCCGCCCCCCCTACATGGGAAACACGTTCCATCACTGGGGAAACTTTTCCCCTAGCGTTTCCGCTCGTTTCCCCAAAAGAGGGACGTGGAGAAACATTTCCCCAGGAGTCTCCCCATCACGGGAGCGAGGGTGCATGCTCCCCACCCCAAGGGATGCGTCCCCGTGGAACATTGCTTGTGACATTCGGGTTACAAATGGTGATGATTTATACTGCAAAATTTTGTATGTACCCATTTTGACATGAGGGGTAGCAGTTGTCAAGTTGACTAAGTTGATTCGATGTTGACCTGGGATGGATCATATATGTTCATAATAGATCTTGAGGTTACCTACTGTGTGTTCTAATCGGGTTGAATTTCTTATAGAATTGGGCTTATTGTTATGTGAACGAAATGATCATGAAACCATACCACTCTATGAGTCCTCAAGCCAAAACTCTTCTATAAGTTGTCTCAAGGGATGTATCTTCCATATCCGCATCAGGGGTGACCTGGCTTGTTGAGTATCATTTGTGTCTGAGTGTTTTTGCTGCATTGTGGATATATGATGAAAATGGAATGCTATACATTTATGAAGGAGCTGGGAATGGAGGAGGGCTTCTCATCATTTATCCACAAGAGAGAAGGTAGATAAACATCCTCCTTAATATTTGATTTTAGCATTAATGTTTGCTTTGATCTCTTAAGAGACAAATTATTGTAAGACAATATTGCTCCTCTGTCAACCAAAGCTTTAAAGGTGCCATGATATATTTTCCCTTTTGCTTATAGAAAGCTCCTCTATTGCTCTATTGACTCCTTTTTTGTTAGGATACTTGGACACATTTTCCTTTTGCTTGACTTATTTGTGCAATCATTTGAATATAAGAAATATACCGGTTATATATATATATATATATATATTTACTGTTCATATTGGCCATGTGTCGTGTATGTTTCTAGGACAACACTCTGGCTTAATGATGAGGTGTATGTCATAAAAGACATGTGCTTTGTATTTTCTGTGGATGATCACTTACATGAACAATGTAGAGATGGCTATATCTGAATTCTCTTTTGTTTACAACATTCCTGTCAGTGTGGCTAGTCCTGAAATCTACAGGGACAGCCATGATTTTATTTTTTTGGAGGAAAATCTGGGCAGATCCACCCGAAGGGCGAAGGGACCACATCATCCCGTTGGCCAAACTAATCAGAGCCTAACCCCAAGGGCATTGAGGAGAATTAACCCCATGACCTCCCAAAGATGAGGTGCTTTAGCATTGGGACCTCGACCAATTGAGCTAACCCTCGGGGCTTTTTTTTTGTATCCGAGGAACTGAGCAGCCCGCCTGACACGTAGCCTACCAGTAAACCTTTGGGGGTCTACGACCTGTCCTCCTCTCCTTAAACTGAGTCACAACCAGGGGGATTTGAACCTTGGATCTCTAAGTTTTCTCAGGACTCGCATTACTTTGATCACCAATTGAGCTGACCCACTGGGACTCGCAGGGACAGCCTTGATATATTTTCTTCACAAGGAAATCTTGGTGTTTACTGGGAGGATATTCTTTTTTTTGTTCCAAGGAAAACTTTGCAGGGAAACCCAGGGATGCCTGCTCACATCTGTGGATGGCATCCCTACCAAACTTGTTGGTAAAGATTAGTGTGCCCAACCCAGAGGGATTTGAACTGGGCACCTGCTGGCAAAGAATTAGCCAAATGCCAAGCAACATTGGCAACAACTGGTTGAGCTAACCCCTTGGGCTGGTGGGTGGATGTTCTATTTATGAGATAGATACCTATTCTTATTAGTAAATAGCAAGGATATATGATGCATAAACTGTTAACAATCTCAAATATTTTGGTTGGGGGTTTATGTTCTGTGTTTGTGGATGCAATGATGTTGTAAAGTTGCCATGATACGTACTGTCGAGACGAGTTAACCTTATACAACTGGCACTAAGTATAACATTGGAATTGTATTAAAAGGGTGATTCCATTATTTTAAGTTTACTGACAGTGGAGATGACCATCAAATCGTTGATTGATAAAGAGCCAGAGAGCTAACATGAATGCTGAAAAATATGAAGACATTTTGGCATTATAATATCATTAAAATGCCCAAATATGAAACGGAGGGTTTCTGGGTCAAACTGGGTCAGTTGAAATTTGTTAGAACTATTTTAGTCTGTGTCATTTTTAAAATGTAGAGATATGAAACGGAGGGTTTCTGGGTCAGTTGAAATTTGTTAGAACTATTTTAGTCTGTGTCATTTTTAAAATGTAGAGAAAAGTAGATAATGTGCATTTTTTCTTTTGTGTTGCTTGATATTGACCTTGCATGCATTTTGTCTTTTTCTTTGCAGAAGAAGAGTGAAGAACTTGTTCGTGCAGCTGGAGACCAGCATGAAGGCATAATCAGCCCTTCAAACACCAGCAGTACATTGGTACCTAAAGGAAGTGGTGTTGCTGGTGGACAACAAGCATCTGCATCTTCTAATTCTGATGGTGTTGCTTTTGTGGATGAATATGATGCATGTATTGCTACACTTAATACTGTATGTTTGATAAACTTTCAATTAATCATTCGTTTAATTTTGTTGCAATGACTGCTGGGAGAAGTGTCTTATATATGGATGCCACTTTTCTAGTCCAGACATTCATAGATGGTGTTATAAGTTATAACGCTCATTTTGTGTATATGCAGGCAGTTATCTTATATCATCTTCAGCATTATGCAAGTGCAATGTCTCTATTAGAACCCTTGTACCAAAACATAGAGCCGATAGATGAGGTATGGTTGTTTTCTATTCAATTTCTTTTGTTGGATTGCTAGAAATCTTGTCTTGATCATTGTGCATTTATTATGGTGTATTTAACTTCTAAATATTTGTTTATATGTGTGTAGACTGCAGCTTTACGCATTTGTCTTCTTATGCTGGATATTGCTTTAGCTTCCCATGAAGCAGCGAAAGCCGCGGTATGCTATTGAAGCTTTGTTTCCTTCTCATTATCTTCAAGTTTCATATGCTGTGTTTGCAAGGAGAATACATTTATTTTTGTAGCTTATATATTTTTATGACAGATTATAACTTATATCTCACACTGAGAGAAGTGCGGTGCATTCTACAAGCTAGTATGAATGAGATGTGTAACAGCTGTGTGTGACGCTTTTAAGTCAAAATAGAAGAAAAATTAAAATCTGCAATATAAGAAAGGAATTAAAAAAGACCAGCATTAAAATATATATATAATATATATATCTGTGTGTGTGTGTGTGTGTATGCCTAAGGGTTAAGAGCATGTGTTTCCCCATAAGGGGTCACAGGTTCAAACCCAGAGGGGGTAGAATGTGTATCCCTTCGTAGTCAAATCACTGCACGGAGGTGGGTCCCGTGTCTCACAAACACGGGGATCACATAGACCAATTTGGTGTCTGGCTTGGTTGTGAACTTAAAATTTGATTATATATATATAACCAGTGTAGATCCATCTGCTAATCACTGGGAGAGTTGCATCTCAATTTTTTTATCCCTCTCGGTGCTTAATACTATAATAGATCAGTAGTTAAGATCAATGTGGAAAAAGTCGAAGTCGGGATTAAATCGGCAAGGGTCCAAAAGTTGAAAAAGTCGTTAAAGTCGGGAATTTTTCGAAAAAGTCGGCAAAATTAAAAAAAATACAAAAATATTCATTTTTTAAAAAATCCGGACTTTTTCAATAAAATCCTGATTTTTTCAAACAAAAAAAATCATTAAAAAAATACCACAATTTTTTGGAAAAAGTCCCGATTTAATCCCGACTTTTTCGATTTAATCCCGGCTTTTTCGACTGGGAAAAAATCAGCAAAAAATCGGCCGATTTAATTGGCCAGCCAAAAAAATCGAAAAATCGGGATTTAATCCCGATTTTTTCCCGACTTTTTCCACACTGGTTAAGATGGATCTATGCTGGTTTTAAAAAAGCAAGGTGAGATTGCATTTCCTCTTGGAATCATAATTTTCCTGTGATTGGTTTGCCTCTTTTATGTTTGTGGTGCCTGCTTCCGCTTTTAAAGGAAATGCTAAAAGATCATTAATCTAATTATTATTACTACATGCAGGATGTGGTGCAATACATGGAGAAGGCTTTTGGATTTGGGCATATGGGCCAATCAGTTGATGGTGGCAGTAATTCAACAAATCAAGTGCCAAAGTCGATTCCAACAACACAAGTGAATTTGGCAGCAACTGAGGGTACTGGCGGTGTAATGACTTCTAATTCCACCAGTTTGCCTAGTGCTACAGCCAATGCTGACATCAGTCTTACAAGGACATTATCAGATGAGACCCTTGACTATGAGACTCTCTTTTCAACATTAGGAAGTGAAAATCAAAATATTGGAAGGCCTTCTGCTCCTTTATCAATGTCGGGTGACTTAACAAGAATTGCAGTTGAAAAACCACCACCTACAAGTGACTTGAAGCTTATATTACATCTTTACAAGGTCCGTCTTCTCCTCCTCACAGGGAATCCTAAGGCAACAAAGCGTGAAGTTAAAATGGCTGTGAACATTGCTCGTGGTAGGGATTCTTCAACAGCATTGCTTCTGAAAGCTCAGCTGGAATATTCTCGTGGTAATTATCGCAAAGCTATTAAACTTCTGACAACGTGCAGTAACAGATCAGAGCAAGGGATGCCATGCATGCTATGGAACAATCTTGGTTGTATACATCATCAATTGAGAAAAGACCGTTTAGCGGCTTTATATTTCAAGAAGGCCTATCAGAATAGTGTTTCAATCTGTGCTGAACAGCCACTTAAGCTGGCAAAATTTTCTCAAGATAAATCTCAATCTATCATGTATAACTGTGGTATGCTGCATTTGATTTGTGGAAATCCAAATGTAGCAGCTAAATGCTTTCAACAAGCTTGCAGCCTTTACTACATGAAACCTCTTATATGGATCCGTCTAGCAGAGTGCTGTATTTCAGCCCATGAAAAGGGACTCTTAGAAACACCCGACTCAGATTCATCTATTCGGGAAGATCGATTGAGGGTACAAGTTGTTGGTAATGGGAAATGGCGCCATATTATATTGCAAGATAGGATGTGTAAACCTACTTCAGAACATACTAAATCAGACATGGAACAAGGAGCCCTTGAATTGAATAATCTTTTGTCTCCAGACGATGGGGTATTCTTTCAGCTTGGTCATCCAGTTAAACTTTCTATGCTATTTGCACGACAGTGCTTGCAAGTTGGATTGTGGCTTCTAAATCAAAATGATGGCAAGACTGCTAGGCTTGCAGCATCTGGCTTTTCAAGTGAAAAGGGAGATGAAGATTCTAGCCAGACAACTGTAGGAAATAAAAATCTGAATCAAAAGAGTACAGCAGCAGGAGAGTCAAAGGGAGTATCAAACACAACTCCAGGTTTCACAACTTCAGCTAATGGGGATGGCAAGGAATCTAAAGCTAGTTCTGGTTCAAGCAACCCAATCTCTGCTTCTGTTGATGCTTATGAAGAGATGCGAAGGAAAGAAAACATGGCTGCAAGACAGGCCATTTTGGCAGATCTTGCATATGTAGAGCTCTGCTTGGAAAATCATTTGAAGGCACTTAATACTGCAGAGTCACTTTTGAAGCAGCCAGAGTGTTCCAAAACATATATCTACCTTGGTCATATCTATGCGGCAGAATCATTGTGCCGTCTAAATCGCCCTAAAGAAGCAGCCAAGCATTTGTCAGTTTGCATGGAAGAAGGTGGCAACATTGAACTAGCATTTAATGGTAATGAAGATGGACGTAAGTGGAGAAGTGGGGAGAATAGTGAGGCAAGTGGAGATGGTGAAGATATAAGCAGTTCCGTGGTCTGCAATTCCTCGTTTGGAAATTCAATTGAGAGTAGTAGCATCTCTCATTTAATCAGTGGGCAGGCACGCACCGCCCTTTATGTAAATCTAGCTGCTGTTTTTGCTATGCAAGGGGACCTTCAACAGGCACATCAATATGCAACACAGGCAGTCTCTCTGACACCTACAAATGTTTTGGCTGTGTTGTCAGTAGTGTACGTGGAACTTTTGCAAGGAAAAACTCAGGAAGCTCTCTCAAAGTTGAAGCAATGCCGGCAACGTGTCATGTCTCCACATGCAGTCTCATGTAGCAGTTGAAATTTGTCTGACCATTGTTGTAATAATGAATTTATTTTCTAACAGGGTCTGTATTGCAATGGCTTTACATACAGATTGCCAGCAAGGAGCTTACAGGGTTTTGTAACATAGATCATTGATCCCTGAAATAAGACTTGATCAATGCTTGCAGGGTCCTGTTGAGAGTAAGGTGTATTTTCCTTGACTAACTGTTGTAGCTAATCATTGCCAGTTATGTGAGAGAGAACTTGAGCATCCTGTCAAAATGGGTTGCAAAATTCATTAATCAGAATAGTGGCCTAGCTGTTCCATTATATCTTGTTTCTCTTTTCCCCATTTTTTTTAAAATTCTCTTAAAGTTTAGAATTTGCATTGAAATCATGTATTTTTAAATGAAAAAAATGCTTCTGCAGAATATATCTGATAGACGTTTTTAACTCAATGTTTTGAGTAATAACATCATTGTAGTGAACCGTTAAATCTAATTTCTACCACAGTATATGAGGCTGGTTACCAATAATCTGTGGATATTGTGTTAGAATATTATTGGGTTGTAGTGTTATGCTATGTTTACCGGGGTGGAATGTTCCTCTAGCTTTACATCTTCTTCTATTGTGCTCTTAGGAATGCCTTTTTGCACTCCCTTTATCACTGTTTTTGTTTGCTGTGTTTTCCAGTCCCATCGACCTATTCTGGTCATCAATGGATGTTAATATTGTTGTGAACCACTCAGACAATCTTGATTAGAGTGAATCTGGTCAGTTGAGCGAAATGGTGCTACTCACAAGGGTGAACAAATGCAAAAATCAGGGTGTTTTTTTTCATTAGTTTTGATCAACTAATGATTATGATCGAGGTAAATATAAAAGGCATGTTTATATTATCTTACATTAGGTTGCTAGAAGTGTAATAATAGCTTTCTATTCTGCTTTTTTTCGTTGATTGGAATTCAGGAGGTAATAATTTGTAAGTTATCGAGTCTACCCCATTTTATTGTCTCCATCTGAAGGACATATCTTCATATTGGTACTTTTGTCTATTTTGAACCTCAGAATGGTGGGTGAAGACGGAGGCAGTTATTCATTTTTTTCTTAATGCATTACTATTTCCTTTGTGAGATGTAAGAGTACGGTAGATTACATCAGATGTACCTGTTATTTTTGTTTTTGCTGTGCTTTCGGTGTGTTTCATTGAATATTCTACTTGATAACTGGCTTTGCTACAGAGTTAGCCAGGGATGCATTTTTAATCTTAGGATGAATTTTTAACTACTATTGATAAACAATGTATCTTGATTTGTGGATATCAAGGAGATTGTCACCACAGTATATGAGGCTGGTCACCAATTATCTGTAGATATTGTGCTAGAATATTATTGGGTTGTAGTGTTATGCTATGTTTACCGAGGTGGAAAGTTCCTCTAGCTTTATGTCTTCTTCTATTGTGCTATTGGGAATGCCTTTTTGCACTCCCTTCATCACTATTTTTGTTTGCTGTGTTTTCCAGTCCCATCGACCTATTCTGGTCATCAATGGATGTTAATATTGTTGTGAACCACTCAGACAATCGTGATTGGAGTGAATCTGGTCAGTTGAGCGAAATGGTGCTACTCACAAGGGTGAACAAATGCAAAAATCAGGGTGTTTTTTTTTCATTAGTTTTGATCAACTAATGATTATGATCGAGGTAAATATAAAAGGCATGTCTATATTAATTTCTTACATTAGGTTGCTGGAAGTGTAATAATAGCTTTCTATTCTGCTTTCTTTCGTTGATTGGAATTTAGGAGGTAATAATTTGTAAGTTATCGAGTCTACCCTATTTTATTGTCTCCCTCTGAAGGACATATCTTCAAATTGGTTCTTTTGTCTATTTTGAACCTCAGAATGGCGGGTGAAGACGGAGGCAGTTATTCATTTGTTTCTCAATGCATTACTATTTCCTTTGTTAGACGTAAGAGTATGGTAGATTACATCAGATGTACCTGTTATTTTTGTTTTTGCTGTGCCTTCGGTGTGTTTCATTGAACATTCTACTTGATAACTGGCTTTGCTACAGAGTTAGCCAGGGATGCATTTTTAATCTTAGGATGAATTTTTAACTACCATTGATAAGCAATGTATCTTGATCTGTGGATATCAAGGAGATTGTCGCCACTTTAATATGCTAAGTGTTAGCTTTCCAAGCTCTTCTAGGCAGAATGTGCCGGAACACTTAAAAGGGAATTGCTTTCTAGTTCCTACGAGTAGGGACTGACCGCTATTTTGCTTAGATGTCTATTGGCACTGCATCATATTCAATCTGGTCTTTCATTTCAAATGTGATGGAATACTGAATTTGCACATTTGCTAACCATGTATTCATCTTTTCGCAAACATCCCAATCTGGTCCTTCAATTCAAATGTGTTGGAAGACTGAATTTGCACATTTGCTACCCATGTATTTATTATCTTTTCGCAAACACCCCAATCTGGTCATTCAATTCAAATGTGATGGAAGACTGAATTTGCACATTTGCTAACCGTGTATTCGTCATCTTTTTTCGAACATCCCATTGTATATGCTGCAGGTTTGTGCCAGTAGGCAACCCTAGCATTTTAATATCAGATTTTTTGATTTTGGGATTATTATTTTCTTAATTTACATCCTTGCATGAGACAGCTGCTCTCTTTCTCATTTTCCTTGTGGTGATGCCTTCAATGTAAGAGAATTCAATATAAAAGAATTGTCAATTTTAATGGTTGCTTTGATTATAGCACTTATCCTTATTCACCGTGGATTGACAAAAAACTTTACTTAGAGGAGGCACTGTAAGATGTGATTCTTACAATTCATTCTCTTTTGCCTTGTGTGATTGACATTGTCCTAAATCTTGGACTTGGGGGAGTGTGTTTTATTTGCTACTAGTCACTTAACCTTCCTTGGCTTAATCTACTTTACTTTGACTTTGACGCACGCTCATGAAAGATTTGGGATGTTGGATAAAATACCATATTCTTTTTCTATGTGGCTGTAGTGATGTATACAAGGACTACATTCCATTTATCTTATTAGTAAGAATGTGGCATTTTAGTGGAGTTGTGGAATTCAACGTTGCAGTTGCTTCTTGTTTCCTAGGTTTTTCGAGAAATTTCTATTGAATTTGCATTTGAAATTCAGAACTTACAGGATGCTACTCTGCCTTCATTTTCTGGAGCTCTTTTTAACCAAGGATCAAAAGGCTTTCATTATGTTTTCTTTTAACTAGACCAACATAATTTTGTGTTTGTGGGGTTTATTGATGTTGCCCAATTTGATTGACCAAAAAAAATTAAATACTAGTTGTATAGACATATATAGTCATGCTTCCCATAGTATTTCACTTTTTTTACTAATTCTACAAGTGTATATTGATCTAGAGATACTTATAATAAGGTGGGTCCCTTGCTCCATAAACAAGGAGGTTTCATACACCTATTTGGTATCTGGTTTGGGCGTAACCTTAAAATTGGATTATTATTATATGAATTCGTGTTTCGAATTATTGCAAGGGATTCAAAAAGGATACAAGTCGAGTCACATGATTGCATTAAAAGACCACCAAAGAACTTTGTCACACTTTTCTATGTGGTCAAACTTTACTGCTAAGAGTTTAGTATAATTGTTTAAATCCCTTTTTAGTGTTGCTTTGAAACATATAGGTTGTGCTTCATTAAGGAAAATGATACCTCTTTCTTTACTAATAGGTGGGGTGCCTTGATTGGTGATAGGCCTTTTAATTATCTTTCTATTTTCTAGAGAGGTAGTTAGAGGAGCTGTTCTTTTAATTGTCAACCCGCGGCTCATACAACACTATGAGTGATTGTGCAATATATATGGGAGAAAACAAACACTCAAACAATGACCTGGTTTTGAAGTTGTGGTTCCAAAGATGGCAATTATAAAAATAATTTGAATACGTTCTATTAATATGATACAAAAAAGTAATTACAATGATTTTTGACCATAAAGGAACCTAAACTCAATCAACACGCATCCATGAAAGTTGTCTGAGACTGCCCCAACAAAGAGGAAACCAATGCAAAAATGTTAAGAATATATCCAAAAATTAACACACAGTTTATCATGATGAGACCAACAGACCAAAACCAACATCAAAACCAACACCAAAACCAACAATTTATCTTGACTAGACCAACCAACCAACAGATTATCTTGAGGACACATAAGACTTGACAAAGCTAAACCAAGAACTAGAAGAAATGCCACCTCGCAGACATGACACGCGACCCAAAGTCTTTCGGAGCAGGTTCCTCCACAATTGGACACGCCCAGTCATCTGGGTTGTCTGACTCGCCACGTCACAACGCCTGATGGCCTTCCTCCATGCTGCTAGCCTCAACCTGCGGGCCATACGTGTCATCTAGACAGCTCTCCAAGGCCTGCGTGTCATTTGAACGCCCATCTCACCATGCGAATTGCCAGCAATGGTTTTACCGTGTCTTCTGTTCTGACCTCCATCACTTGCCTGCTCATCATTGTTGCCCCTGTTCCTACTTAGGCCAGCTCTGTTCACCTCCTCTGAAGAAATGGTCAAGGGAATATGTTGTTCGGTCTCTTTTGTAATGGAAATTGAGACAGTGGCTACAATAGCCGGGCGGTTCAAAGAGCTACAAAACTAAAACTGTGTTGTGTGAGGAACAAGATGCGGAGGCAGAGGAAAGGTTGTAGTGTGAACAACGGTAGTGTCACGTCTTGAGCTGAGGAGGCCGGCTCTGCCTCTGCCACTTCTTGTATTCAGATACTGACCTTCAAAACTGTGCTGGTGGGGATTTTCGGCAGAGGAGGCAGGGGAAGCAGAGTCATGGCTATGCAAAGCAGGGGAGAGAGAACTTTCGCCTCGTGTGCCACCGTGCCCTCTGTGCATACAGTGGCGGACCATGGTGGATATGGGAATAGGTAGAGAATCAGGGGGAGCAGAAGAGGAATTGACAGAAGAGCTTTGCGCGGAAGTTATAGAGGGCTGGAGGTCGTGAGCCGAATTGCAAAGGTTTGTGTGGGAATGGTGGAAGCTATTACCCAAATCAATGCAGTTCACAAGCCAACATCTGCGCCCAGCGCTAGTGCGTTCAGTCGGCTCTCCCGCCTGCGGAGGGCATACACAGTGAAACAGGGGTAGAATGACAGGAATGTTCTCTGGCTCCATGGTTAAGCAGTTAATGGCCTTTGCCTCGACTTGAGCAGGCATTAAATGACTCCTGCGAGGTGCCGTGAATGCCATTCATGGTGACCTTGGGAAGGTTGCAGAGGGCCATGTGGCCGTCCCGTCCGCCGTCGCCCCGTCTCATCAACTTAATTACCTTAATTAACACCCGCATCTGGGGTAGTATTGGCAAGGTTATTTAAGAAGGTAATCTTGCATTAAAAGGACTTGCTAACTAAATTTATGACTTAAAATCATTTACACTGAAAGTAAACTTTGCAATCTTGCAGGTAAGAAACTTCACACTTGCTTGAATGTTAAATTAGGACTAAAGCAAATCACACATTTCTAAAATTAAAGTCACTTTTGTTGAAATTAAATTCAACGTGTTGGAAATGAAAATAACTTGCATAAGAATTGAAATTACATTGCACAAATGAAAGATACACTTTGCAAAAAATGGAAATGCTATGACCATGTCAAATTGTATATTTGATAAAATTGGATACCAAGTATTTTGTACTTGACATATTGAATATGGATTTTGTACAACTTTTGAGAGCAAGTTTATCCAAGCAAAATAATGCTAATCAAACAATTCAAAATATACGATTAGAAAGGTTGTGATATGTGACAATGAGTTATCAATTTTGTAATTGTAAGGAAAACTAGAATTTCACTGAACCAACCAAAGTACAACAACGCTTGTCCTAGGAGGGGGCCGATTCTCTTTGGATGAGGTATTGGAAGAGAAAACACATGCTATCTAGTTAATAATCACACATGAACACAACATCTTGAAGAGAACCACACAAGTCTTAATATTTGTTGAAATCAAATTACAAAACAATGTGATATAGTCTTTCTTTTTTAGATTATATTCTCCAAAGATGGTGCACTATCTAATAACAATCTCTCACCAAATTATTTTTGGACATCTAGTTATCACATTGGTGGTTCTAACAAGATTCAATCATTATTATTATTATTATTTTTTTAAAGTTAATTCATCTCTTAATCAATTTGCGCAAGATGGAATGACTTCCTGACTTTGGATTTGCGCAAGATGGAATGACTTCCTGACTTTGGATCATTAGTTGTTTGGACGCATACTTTGACATATTCATGCAGATACCTATTTATATGCCATCACCAAAATTTGCAAGATTCAGTCTTGTGCCATGATTTCCCTTGTCATTAAGCGAGATTTGAAAGGGTTGAAGTCATATCACTGTTGCTATGCAATTGGCGATGACTTCTCCCTCTCGAGTTCCTCTTCAATCCAACTATGGGTGTGCTATGGATCTCTAGTAGCTAGTTAGTGTTCTTGGCGTGGATGTGTTGTAGATCATCCGGAGTCAGTTGGTAGTCCAAGAACAAATCTGTTGTAGGTCGCCTACAACCCATTCATAACTGTGTTGTAGGACTCCTCTACTGCAAGAAAATTGTAGCAACTGCCTATATATGGTAAGTATCAAAATGACTACTTACTCCTTATTAGTCAGCAAAAGATGATAGAAGATAATAAATCTATAGATGATGCCAAAAGTCATCTTAATGAGGGAAAACATAGAAAGAAGGTAAACAAAATGGCCTACTAAGGGAAGCCAAAATGGTGCAATAGGATGCCAAACATGGGCCCGTCATCTCCCCCCAATCGAACCTAATGCATGACCTCATACAATGTGCGGTCCTCCTTTGTACCTGACGTCTTTGGCTATGAAGACATCTGTAACTCAACACAACAAATGTATGCAGGGTAACCTTCTTCATCTACCTTATAATACCTCAAGTTTTGGGTGACAATAGCCCATAAATATTCCTCCTGTTATCCATCCTTTAGGAGGACTCCATAAGATAGAAAAGCAAAATTTCAACCTGGCCCAATGAGGGCCATGCTCCTTCAAAGAACTAATGTATTAGGGGATTCTTTCCAAAGCAAATTCAAATCTAGGGAATGTGAATGGGTTTTTCCGGAGTAGTCCATCAATAAGGGATGCATCTCTTCTTTTATGACAATGATAGATTATAAACCTTTTAAGGAGCAACTACTTTTCACTGTCATGAATAATTTTATTTTGTGCCTTGTGGATTGACAAATCAAATGTCTAGTCTTGCAATGATCTCTAATTAATGCTTAAATTGCCTTAGTATTCTAATTGTAACTTTCCACAACATTATTAATTAAATGGAATTAAGTTGAATAAGCATTTAAAATATGGAATTGTAGAATAAACATCAATAATAAAGACAAATAATAAGTTGTTAACAAAGTTCACCCCACCTAGGCTAAGAAGACTATAGCACTACTGGAACACTCTAGCCTCTTCTTGCAAATAAAAAGACCTTATGACCCTTATTCTCCAAACTACTGCAAAACCGCACCTTATAAACAATGCTTGACATAGTACTTTACATGAAAGAGTTGTAGTTCAATGGAAAAAGTGGTGGTTTATATATAGGAGGAGGTTGGAAGTTTAACTCTTGTTGGCTGCACTTTTTATGGGAGATAACATATATTTTGGGATTATGATATCTTTTAACATATACTTTAGGATTAGATTCCATTGTTAATTATTTTCCAAATATTTAGGATTTCTACCGCATACATTGTATGCTGTGTAGGAGAGATAATCCATCTACCACATAATCTCTTCAAGAAGGCCCATGTTGCAACGTTTAGTTGGCCCATTTGGTGCCAAATGGCAATTGTGGTTGGTCCATGTGGCAGCATGTCACCATGCCACATCAACCTATGACTGTGCCTCATGTCAATCTCTATTTTTCCACATCAACCTATGACATCAACCATTTCAATTTTTCCATCTATCCGTGGGTGAAAAGCAATGCTCTTTGAAGCTTAATGTCCATTAACCTCCACAAAGTTGACAAAAATTCCCCAAGAAAGTGAGAGTCTCGATGAGATACAATGGATGTGGATAAACCAAAATGAACCTAAACATTTTAGAATAACGTATGTGCAATCTTCTCTCTTGTCACTTTCTTCTTACAAGGAATAAATTCACTCACTTTGCTAAATATATCCACTACTACATACAAGTAATCATACCCTTTTCAGGACATAGGTAGATCCCTTACCAAATCCATATACACACTTTCCCATGGATGAGAAGTTATAAGACTCTGCATGCACAAACTTAATTTTCTACTACTTGGTTTCCTAGTAGCACACATGACACATCCTTTCACATATTTGGACAATTTCAAATATTAAAGGCCAATAACAATTACATTTTAATTGAGCTACTATTTTTCTTACACTAAAATGACCAGAAATGAGAGGAGTATCTACTTCTCTGATTAAACACACTCTTTCATCTTGTGGAATACACAATTTACCAATATGATATAACAATTTTTCATGAACATGACAATCTAATTATTTTACTTTAGCACCATGGATTAGTTTTTTCATATACATCCTTGAAATCTTCATCTATAGCATAGTATTCAACATAACTTTCATGAGCTAAATTACTACGCTGTAAAATAATGCATGCAGTAATAGAAGTTCTCCAAATGGAATTGTTGCAAGAATCCCATCCATTATAAATGTTGTGATTGTTGTAGCTTGGTCTGTGATTAAAAATATTGCAAACAATAATGATCCATATGGATAAATGTATAGTTTCACATCAAATAATGTTTCCACTTCTTCACACTCTGAACCAAAGCATCCATTTTTTTGTCATAGGTAGGTGTTGTAGCTGCTGCAATAACCCCTCCAAAATTTTCAAACTCTTCTAAATTATGGAGCCCCTCCACCTTTTCCGTAACTACCGTCCATCCTTAGGGTAAAATTTTCAAACTCTTGTAAATTTTGGAGCCCCTCCACCTTTTCCATAGCTACCGTCCATCCTTAGAGTCTATTCGGAAGCCAAGGAACCCTAGAAAGGTCTAGAAAAAACTCATGTCTCTTTCATAAGCCAAACTAAGTCGCACAGGTCCCAAAGGTGGCATAAGTTACAAAGTCGCAAAGGTCGTAGGTCGCATAGGTCACAAAGATCGCAGGTCACATAGGTTGCAAAGGTCGCATAGGTCGCAAAGGTCGCATAGGTCGCAAGGTCGCATAAGTCGCATAGGTCGCACAGGTCGCATAGGTCGCACAGGTCGTATAGGTTGTAGGTCGCATAGGTCGCAAAGGTCGCATAGATCGCAAGGTTGCATAGGTCGCAAGTGGCATAGGTCGCAAGTCGCATAGGTCGCAGGTCACATAGATCGCAAAGGTCGCAAAGGTCGCATAGGTCGCAAAGGTCGCATAGGTCGCAAGGTCGCGTAGTCGCACCTTCAATTACTCAACTATCATGCGACCCCGCGACCTTCTGAGTCGCAAAGTCGCCATCATTACCGTCAGTTCCTCGTGCAACTATGCGACGCCGCGACTCGCATAGGTCGCATAGGTCGCACAGGTCGCAAAGGTCGCATAGGTCGCATAGATAACATAGGTCGCAAAGGTTGCACAAGTCGCATAGGTTGCATGGGTCACCAAGGTCGTACACTAACCTATATCAGGCCTTGAGACCCATGCGACCCCACATGCGTGACCTAAGACTATAAATATAAGCCTCAACCGGCCATTTACTTAGTACCTTTGCAAATGTTTAAAAACAACACAATGCAACAATGCCCAATATGTACGAGGAGGATGAAAAGGAGTGTGAAAGGTGATATAACAATGATAATCTAACCACTCAAGGAAAGAAATGATTGATGCCAAGACATGGAACGTATCAACACATAGATGTGTGACCATGAAATTGCAAGAGATGTCAAGGCTATGAATTCTGGCTTGTATTAATTGTGATATTTATATCTTATATTTCATCAAAGTACATTTTTTCTTGATGATTAATTTATGATTTTGTACATGTGTAGGATTGAAGTGGCGAAGGCAAGTCCCTGTCATTTATGCAAACACTTGAGCCTATTTGTTGCTAAAATGACCCAAAGGATCGTTGTTGCGGAAATGCATGATCTTGGTCAACAACAAATATTGAAGTCAAGCTAGCTCCAAGGCAGAAGAAACGTAGAAAGATATTGCCATCTTTTGCAGTAGCATAAAACATGCTTGTGAATATGAAAGGTCATGTGGAATACCAAAAGTCACCAGGTAGATGAAAAGTCATGAGGAAGTTCAAGTGTCAAGGGTAGGCCAAGAGGCACTCTCACCCTATAAATATACCCTCATGCCTCATTTGTAAAAGGGGGCTTTTTTTAAGGACTTTTTTGGAGATATATACATTGCTTAAGATAATTTATGTCCTTCTAATCGATACAAGGAGTGATTGTACGTTTCCGCTATTGGATTCTTCAGATCTTTTATGTTCTAATGCCATGAGTATTTTCTTCACTTGATGGATCGAATGTTCCCGAAAGCTCTTTGATGTGCGATTTCCTCATATGTTGTCTCATACTCCAAACTTTGTGTTGCTTCGTATGAATGGTATTTGATTCACTAACTCTATGCTCATGCCGGTGAACTATTTCTTTGGTATTGGTATCATCTGTTTGAGTGCACCTTTGTTTATTCTCATAAATGTTTAATGATTGTGAACTAATTTACAATTACTAAGCATTTTGTCTAGGCAAACATGAGTCTTATTTGAAGCCTGCTAACAATAAATTTACATAAGATTTATGTTGTTTATAGTCTGGCTATTCATGGTTTATGGGGCATAAAATATTTGTCAATTATTTCTTTATATTTATTGAGGTACATGATTTCAATTGAGTTTATATTTCGCCTCCTTCCGAAGCAAGCTCAAAAAAACTGAACAACAGCCGGGCCTACATAACAGAAGGGACCCCTATCACATACGGTGCAAGCTCTAGTTGGGAACTTACATCGGGGAGGTTCTCCTTGCTGTTGGCGGAGAATTCCAGCTCGTCAATAGATTTGGTGCTAGAAGGAGGGCTAGTTGACAAGCTAAGCCCTTGGAGCCTACAATTTAGTCTCATATCTGTTAATGGCTCCGACCAAAATCTTGCTCCCAGGGTGTTTATCTGGTTTGTCTATTTTCCGATTTTCCACCCCCTAGGAGCAACTTCACCACTTTTCTTAGTTAAAGTTTGATGGTGAGGGTGGAACAACCTTAAACGAGCACATTTATGATTTCCTTGAGTTTTGTGAATATTTTGAGATCGACGATGAAGAGTTTGCTTATGCATTTCTCTCCCTCACCCTTGAAGGTTGTGCCAAGCAATGGTGCCACACGTTGCCAACGACGTCCATTCATTCGTTCGAGCAACTCGTTGGTAAGCTCCAACAAGCACTTGACATGTACGATTTTCAAGATGTGTTAAAGAGGATAAATGAGATTAGGGTGAAACATGAAGAATGTTTAGAGGATTTATCTTTCATATATGTGCATATTTTCTTTGAATTGCCTGAAAGAGATGTCGACTAGGTGTATTTGAATATAAATTTTCAACGATTGGTTCTCGTTTCTTTACAACATTTTCAATTAGAAACAAGTCCTGTTTCACATGAGTGTCAACATAATTTTTATATTAAAAAGTGTCTAGATTCTTCCTGTAATTTTGTTTGTCCTATCTCTTTGAATATGGAACAACCTCAAACCCTCGTGGAAGAGATTACTGTTTGTGGGATTTCTCATCCTCCTCTTGACTTGTTACATAATAATATTGTGACCGTAAATGGTTCAAACGATGAACAATGCTTTCTGGGAAACTCTAAATCCCTCATACATTCTTTTGGTTTGGAATATGAAAATCACATAACATCTGTTCCAATCGATCCATTCAACATACGTCGCACTATATCCTGAGATCTCATTCAACTTTGCATGATGGCGTTGGTCTTGTCTCAAGTAATGTTGACTGTATTATCAAATCCATAGAGAATATCAGGCCTTTAAATCCGTCTTTCTCTTTGGCGAACATAAATGGGCCGAATGCGGGTTCGGGTCCGATCGGTGCCCCTTCATCTGACCCTGCGCATCCAATCTACCCTAATTTAGTCCATGGGTCTACTGCACTGGTAGTTCCTTGAGATCATTCACATATTTATCTTGCTCACATTGATTGCAATCATGTACATGGGGGTGATGTTTCACAGTCAAGGGATGCAAATTTTGAATCCCTTATGCCTGATCTTTGTCACTCACAATCTTTAACAGGTGAAGGAGAGGGCCATGCATCTTGCCCAGCTCAAGCTGTTTCTCTCATTAATCCCTTTTTGCTCCTAATCCAAGAAAATCCTTATGTGTCAAATACCCAACTTGATCAAACTGGTGATTTCAGAAATTCTCATTTTACCGGGAATATTCACTCACGCCTCTGGTGATTATCCTACTTATCTGTCTGTTGATCCTACGAAGCCACCAAAATTTGCTGACCCACGTTTCAAATGTATAGGGACTCATTAGGAAGTTGAGGTACTTCAGCTTCTGCTGATGGTTATGTCAAGTTCTTATGTTCCCGATGGGACCCGTAAACCAAGTCAAATTAGGGTTTTTGCACATCACACTCCTCTCAACATCACCTCGCCGGATGCAAGCTCATCTTGCAAACCCTCTGATTCAAGCAATGTCTCTATGAGAAAATATTTCCATCACCTTTTGAACGATGCACATCAACCTCTATATCCTAATTTGTTTGCTGAAGGGGGTGCTCTGGCCATTGTCATGAATATTTTTTATTGTCTCCCAACCAATACATCCTGTCAACATACACAATCAAATGATGTCTTACAATCCCCTATAGGGGAAGGGGAAAATATCCTGACCTCCCCTCTACTTGAGACTCTTTCAATTGATTCAGTTCATTTTTGAGAATCTAAAGAATTTGATATGTCGAGTTGCTGATCTATTCATATTCAGATGATGAATCCAATCCACAATATTTTCACTGATAGTGATCTGGTCACAACCAACAATAACTGTATACACCCATCTACAAACCTTGTGAAGCTACCAATATTGGATGGCATATCGTTTGAAGGTTCAGAGGTTGGCCAGGATGATGAGGCACTTCAGCTTCCGCTGATGGTTATGTCAGGTCATCACGTCCTTGACAAAGTCCATGAACAATTTCAAACTAGGGTTTCTGAAGTTAGGGTTTATGTGTTTGAATCCTCAAAGATCTCAATTACACCCGGAATAGGCCCCTCTTTTCAAGGTTATCAAGTTGATCATCCTCTTCATCATGATAGGGCTGCTGATCGGATTAATTTGGAGATTCCTTTATTAGCTGGCAACATCTTGCCTTACTTGCATTGGATTTAGGGTTAAGCATAAACAGATGTATGTTATGGCTGGATGACTATAAATTTCACGCTTGTGGTTCGGTTTACTAGGATTGGGTTGCAGTTTGCCTTGAAAGGTCTTCTCTGACACATTTCCTTATAGGTGGACAAGATGTTCTTGCTATTGTGCATGCTTTATAGGTAAACATGTTATGTTTTGCACAACTCTTTCCACAAATTCTAATTGTTGTCATCTTTGTTTTTGTAGGTTGGGAACTGTTGCAGTGGCTGCATTAGAAGTTTGATTTCATATAACTCGACCTATGCTTTGGTTAAATTAGGATTTAAGATTTTAGACTATCCAGGTTTTAGGTTTGCTTATTGGTTGGTTGATTGGAATTTTATTTATGATTTAAATTTTTCTTGCTTCATTTAGTTTACTAAAGGTAGTTAGTTCCCTGCATGTTTATTTTTCACTCATGTCCTTGCATTTGCATATTATTACAAGGAATCTGTGAAACCTATGCATATGTATTGCATTGGTCTTTTAGTTGCAATTAGCTTATCTCTTATGTACATAGAATTACTATGCATCATAAGCCCTGTCTGCTGCATTACATCATATATATTTTTCTTGCTTAAAAAATACTTGCCTTGGACCTAACTTGGAAATTCCCTCTATTTCGCATACCACCTGATTGAGCCTCCATGAGCCTGAAGCTTTTGAACCTTTGGTATTGTGAATATATTTCTCACGCCTTTTTTTGCACTTGCTCAAACCTTAAACTACATTACCTCGACCTCTTCGCACATGTTGAAACCCTAAGAGAGCTTCCCTAGTCATCAAAAACCCTAGAATTAAAACCTGAGCCCTATTGATTGTGTGAAGTTACGATGGTCACGCCAATGGGTAGCTTCTCTTAGAAACAAGCATCAAAGTTGCCCCCTGGATATCTTACCTATGAGTCTAATTTACTTACAAGGAAGATAAGGACATATTGCTCGTGAGGAACCCTAATCAATTTGAATGACCTATACCCTTAATCTGAACCTTGTGCTCACCATGGTCATGACTGTTTCAATGACTTGTTTTGTTTGTTCACTTGTTAACTGGATATGAGATGAGAAAGTTTGACATGAAGGCAAACCTAAATTAGGATATCTTTTAGTTTCTGTCAAACAAGAAACAACCTCTCTTGCTCATAAAATAAGTCAGGATCCCTCATCCGCCCTAGCGTAATGAACACCCAGTAATAAGTGTAAATTTACACATAAAAGAAAATGAAGTTAAATAAAGTGTAAAGGATCAAGAAAGGCTTCCTGCACAGAGAGGTAATGGGACGACTCTGCCGGGGTACTGTCTAGGCTCGTTCGCAGCGGAGCAATGTTTGTGATTTCTTGGAGTGACTCCATCGGGATACTGTCCAGGCCTGCCGGCAGTGGAGAAACACTAGAAAATTATTTTAAAATTCTGAATATAATAAGCCCTTTGCCTCATTCTTTGCATCATCATCGACTATTGGCACGTGTGAACTCCTAATTGGATGTTTACTGACTAACAGGACCTGGATGAGACACAGAAAGAAGGCATATCTATAAAGGTCAAGGTAATAGGTACCCATAGTAACTGTTCAATATTTGCTTGCATCGTTATCTAGACTTGAGCTATTGTAGGGATGTGGGCCGAGATGCTGAATTCTACCAGTGAATCATCAATTGTTGTAGCTGCTGCAACAACCCCTCCAAAAATTTCAAACTCTTCTAAAATTTGGAGCCCCTCCACCTATTATGTAGCTACCACCCATCCTTAGAGTCTATTCGGAAGCCGGGAAACCCCATAAATGTCTAGAAAAGACTCATGTCTCTTTCATAAGCCAAACCAAGTCGCACAAGTCGTAAAGTTGCATAGGTCCCAAAGGTCACACAAGTCGCATAAGTCGCAAAGGTTGCATAGGTCGCAAAGATATGACAGGTCGCAAGTCGCATAGGTCACAAATGTCGCACAGGTCGCATAGGTTGCAAAGATCGCACAAGTTTCACATGTCGCAAGGTTCCATAGGTCGCAGGGCACATAGGTCACAGGTCTCATAGGTTGCATAGGTCGCACAGGTCGCAGAGGTCGCACAGGTTGCATAGGTCGCGTAGTTGTGTAGTCGCACCTCCAATTGCTCAACTATCATGTGACCCCGCGACCTTCCGAGTCACAAAGTCGCCTTCATTACCGTCAGTCCCTCGTGTGAATATGCGACTTTGCGACTCGCAAAGGTTGCATTGGTCGCATAGGTCACAAAGGTTTCACAGGTCGCATAGGTCGCATGGTTCACAAAAGTCACTTACTAACCTATATCAGGCCCTGCGACCCATGCGATCCCACATGTGCGACCTAAGACTATAAATATAGGCCTCAACCGGCCATTTACTTAGTACCTTTGCAAATGTTTAGAAACAACACAATGCAACAATGCCCAACATGTACGACGAGGATGAAAAGGAGTGTGAAAGGTGATATAACAATGATAATCTAACCACTCAAGGAAAGAAATGATTGATGCCGACATGGAACGTATCAACGCATAGATTTGTGACCATGAAATTGCAAGAGGTGTCAAGGCTATGAATTCTGGCTCGTATTAATTGTGATATTTATATCTTATATTTCATCAAAGTACATTTTTTCTTGATGATTAATTTATGATTTTGTATATGTGTAGGATTGAAGTGGCAAAGGCAAGTCCCTGTCATTTATGCAGACACTTGTGCCTATTTGTTGCTAAAATGACCCAAAGGATCATTGTTGCGGAAATGCATGATCTTGGTCAACAACAGATATTGAAGTCAAACTAGCTCCAAGACAAAAGGAAGGCAAAAGGATACTGCCATCTTTTGCAGTAGCATAGAACATGTTTGTGAATATGAAAGGTCACGTGGAATACCAAAAGTCACCAGGTAGATGAAAAGTCATGAGGATGTTCAAGTGTCAAGGGTAGGCCAAGAGTCACTCTCACACTATAAATATATCCTCATGCCTCATTTGTAAAAGGGGGCTTTTTCTAAGGACTCTTTTGGAGATATATACATTGCTTAAGAGAATCTATGTCCTTCTAATTGATACAAGGAGTGATTGTACGTTTCCACAATTGGATTTTTCAGATCTTTTATGTTCTAATGCCATGAGTATTTTCTTCACTTGATGGATCGAATGTTCCAGAAAGCTCTTTGATGTGCGGTTTCCTCATATGCTGTCTCATACTCCAAATTTTGTGTTGCTTCATATGAATGGTATTTGATTCACTAACTCTATGCTCATGCCGATGAACTATTTCTTTGGTATTGGTATAGTATGTTTGAATGCACCTTTGTTTATTCTCATAAATGTTTGATCATCGTGAACTAATTTACAATTACTAAGCATTTTATCTGGGCAAACACGAGTCTTATTTGAAGCCTTCTAACAGTAACTTTACATAAGATTTATGTTGTTTATGGTTTGGCTATTCATGGTTTATGGGGCATAAAATATTTGTCAATTATTTCCTTATATTTATTGATGTACATGCTTTCAATTGAGTTTATATTTCGCCTCCTTCTGAAGCAATCTCAACAAAACTGAACAGAAGCTGGCCCTACATACCGGAAGGGACCCCTATCACAAACGGTGCAAGCTCTAGTTTGGAACTTACACCGGGGAGGTCCCCCTTGTTCTTGGCGGAGAATTCCGGCCCATCAACAGTAGGATAACTTTTTTACTGCACTAGTGAAGGTCTTAGAATGGTAATGAATTGAATTCCTTCGTTGCATTAACATTGGGGGCCCACAGTGCCCATGGGGCTTTGAATTGGTGATGAACAGGTGTATTATTAAGGAACTCCTTGTGAAAAAGTCACCCATTCAAATTCCCCCATGTGTTTTAGCGAAAAAAACACTGTTCCCATGGCAACATGAGGAAATCCTTAGTAGTTTTCCAATTTTTTTTGAGGGTTTCCATCACTGGCAAAGGGGGAGATCATTAGATATTCTGTTGTCATTGATATAAAATCTAGTGGGTGACCCATGGGACCCTTTTGTTGTCATTGATGTCAATGTTGAGTAGCGTAGCAAGAAAGGCTCAATTTGACTTAGCCTTGGTCAAATTGAGAAACTTCAAATTTTCCATGTCAACAGACAACTTTGAGGAAGTTAACTAAGGTGACATGGCCCTTGGAACTTAGTTAGGTCAATAAATTCGAGTTAGTGGGATTGGAGTTCAGTTTGTATGTGTTAATTGCTAATTTGTAGCAAATCTAGTTTGGTTATTTCTAGTTGTACTCAGCGAAACTAGTTCTAATAGTTAATATAGCTAGTTGGATGTCAGTTGTGTAGTGGGACATGAGTCTAACTTAGATATCATCCAATTAATTGAGAAATCAGCAAAAAATAGCTCATTCATGCAAGGAATTCAAATTTCTCAGTTATGGTGGAGATTCCAAGGTAGTGCAACATTAATTGTAGACTAGTTTTGAGTGTACAATGTTTGCATGCAATCAGTTATCAGTCCTTGGGAATTGTGCAATCATTTTGGATGAAATTAATAAAGAATATGGGCCAATTTCCTCAGGATTTGCTTAAGGAAATAGGAGCTCAATTGGGGACATAAATTGACTAAGTTTGGGTCATAGCTTCTGATATTTGAGCAGAGATAACACTTATTCTTTTGCAGGTTGAGCTTAGATTTGGAGCTAACAATTGTAATAGATTCTCTATTCATTGATTACTGCAAGTAGGCTTAAGGGATTTTTACCGATTGGTTTCCCCTAGATACATCTGTGTACTTGTATGTGATTGATGCATGTGTGTGAATGTTGTTATGAGTTGTGAATTAATTTTTCGTAGAGCAGTAGAGTAGAATTGTGTCTCTTGATTGGATTAATTTCTTGAGAAGATGCAAATCTATCACCAAATTTCTACATGGTATTGGAGTAGGATTCACCTTAGAACAAGAATTTTGAAGTTGTTCCTCATGAGGTTTGAATTTGAAACTTGAATGTAGAAAGATTTCCTCAGCGTTGGGAGATTGGCCTTCAATGGACTGAGATTAGAATATGCTGTGGAAGGTACCTTGAATTTCATTGTGTAGAAGGATCACATGGAGGAAGTGCTTGATAAAAATGGGTTACTGGAATATGTCAATACAAGCATTCCAAAACCAAGATCAGATGATGCCCAAAACGTAACCCAATGTAATAAATATGTAGCTAAGGCGAGGAGAATAATCTTGGAGGGAGTGAGAAACCACATTATCTCAAATCTGCATGGGAAAGAAACTCCTTTCGCAATGTGGAAGGAATTGAATAAGCTATTTGAGAATAGAAACAACCATAGAAAACTGGCCCTCAAAGAGAAATTTCAAAACATTAAGATGAAAAAGAATGACATTATTCCACAATATCTCTCCAAATTTGCACAAGTTTGTGATGAGCTTGGAGGGGTTGGTGTGAATCTTATGTTTGTACTAGGCCTAAAGAAGAACCTCATCTCTATAAATTTTTTGGAAGACTCTCGCTATGATGTGATTTTCTGTAAAGGGAAAGCCTTTTAGTGATTTGAATTTGAAACTACTTGAAAAATGTTTGCAAGGTATTCAATTCAGTATTAAACATGTTTAAAACATTCCCATGTCTTGCAGTAAAGAAACAAATGAAGTTTTCAGTTGTTCATGATCCATTCAAGCATAGCAGAAATATTTCATTTTACTGTTTAACACATTAAAATGAATTTTTTCTGCAAAATAAATCAACCACAGATGCAAAAGAAGTTGATGAAGCAGTTCACCCCTCCTGGGCTACGTCTGCTGGGTCCAAGGCCCCCAAATGGGTCAGTGCTCGTTTTGATTAAATGCTCAAAATGGAATTACAGCTGAATAGAAGTCTTTACAGGTGAAATAGACTGTAAAATCAGATTCAGAACACATGAATCCTTCAGGATTGACTGCTGGTTCACCTCTAATGGATACCTGCAACCTGAAACAGTTCTCACGATACTGGGCCCTAGTGGCTCCTAGAACTTTCACGGCTCCAAAACCTATGAAAATGACCTCTGATGGAAAAAAAATCTATGCCAATGGCTTCAGAACGTCCAAAATACCCAAAAAAAAAAAAAAA
>APFE030317108.1:90765-109836 GCA_000404065.3 Pinus taeda | reverse complement strand
CCCCCCTCAAACCCCCCGGATAGGGAGGGCTGCCGCCCCCCTTGTGACCCCCCCGCTGCACAATCGGCGCAACAAAGGGGGGGCTTCGCCCCCCCTCTAAACCCTCGATTCACTACGTAGGTTAGTCGTGGAAAGAATATAACCCAACCCAACATCATAGCTATTGGGAAGGTGAAGGAAATAAGAGTTTATGTGAAGAACCTATAAAAAATTATGTAGAAAATAACCACTGGCCTCCCTAAAGGGCCACTTGAGCAGCAATATGTCTACAATGGTTGTACTTTGGGGAAGTATGTAGAATCCACATTCCATGATTGAGACAACAAAGTAAATTAAGTCTTGGAGAGAGTCCACTCTTATGTTTGTGGACCCTTCTCGACAACCTCCACTACTAGACATAAATACTATCCTATTTTTACTGATAATTTCTCAAGAAAGTGTGGGATCTTCTTCATGTGGAAGAAGGATGAGACATTCTCAAAATTTTTAGAATTCAAGGCACTAGTTGAGAAAGAGACTGGAAAGAAAGTGAAGACTCTCAGGAGTGACGATGGAGGTCAGTATATTTCGAATGACTTCAAGGAATTTTGTGCCAAAGAAGGAATTCGAAGAGAACTGACAACTCACCATAACTCACAATAGAATGGGGTAGCTAAGAGAAAGAACCAAAGCATTGTAGGATTTGCGAGAGCTATGGTACATGACCAAGGTTTTCCACTGCATTTGTGGGCAGAGGCATGTAACATAGCAGTCTACTTGCAGAATCAGAGTCCTCATCAGATTCTTGGTATGATTACATTGGAGAAGGCTTTCTTGGGGAGAAAGAATGATGTGTCTCATTTTAGATTTTTATGAGCCTCTGTATATTGCAATGTCTCCAAAGTTTCAAGGAATAAACTTGAGCCGACAACAGAGTTGGGAATTTTTGTGGGTTACACTGTAACTCGACAAAATTACCAGATGTACTTACCTTCCCTTAGAATTATAGTTGTGTGAAGGGATGTAAAGTTTGATGAGGAGAAAGCAATGAAATGATCTCTTGAAAGGGAGCTTCAAGTCCCACCAGAAGAGGGTATTTTAGCTCCAAAGGAGGAGCCTTAGGAAGTTGTGGAGCAACCACAAATGGTGGAGAAAAGAGGAGGAAGAGTGGAGATATCCACTCAAGTAGAACCATCTAGAGAAGGTAGCAGGAGAACTGGGGAAGCTGATACATTGGTGCAGGATGCGAGGGAGAATGTGGGAGCTCCTTCAAATTTGTGGCGGCAAAGGAGGTCACCTGAGAGGTACATTAGTTACATGGCTCTAATGAATGAGCTTGTAGATACTGCATCATCCTCTTTTGAGGAAGCAATTGAGAAACTAGTTTTTGTTGATGCAATGGTGGAAGAATACAAATCCATCATAAATAACAGTGTTTGGGAAGTGGTCCGAAGACTGGTATATAAATCAGTTGTGGGTTCAAGATGGATCTTCAAGGTTAAGCATGATACAAAAGGAAGAATAGAGAAGTATAAGACCATTTTTTTGGCCAAAGGATTATCTCAAGTTTAGGGAATTGACTATGAGGAAAATTTTTCTCCCATAGCATAAAAAGGTGTTTTTTAACTCCTATTTATTCTACATTAACTATCAATCCAGGCACAGTTTTTTATCTCAAGAGTGTACTTAGTCTGAGGTGGTCACTTGTTCAAGAGTAATGTTTGCAGTATAGTGCTTGCAAAAGTAAATGAATGCTGGAAACAAAATCTAATTGTAATGGAAAGAAACTTACATGCTCTGTAACTAAATCGTTTATTCAACAACCATCAGTCGTGGATTCAGTAATGATAACTCTTTCCCCTGTAAACTGATGTAAATGAAAATCAATCACAGACAGGATCTCCAATCTGAGAACTTAGACAACAATAGTCAATGTTCGTTACAGTTGTAGATCTTTCTATCCACATTAAGGAAAATATTGGAAATAACAATTTGAATAGCAGAAAAGGAACAACAACTAAATCTATTGGAAAGGTCAAACAATGAAGCTTAATCTACAGAAATGAATTGAACAACAATCTTAACCGAAATGAATTGAACAACAATCTTTAACTAATAAAGGAACAACAAACCTAATTAGGTGTAACCACACAACGACTATAAAGTAATTGAATCAATAATATTATTCTAGCATAATGGACATTAACCATAGGTATAAAGGAACGGAAATTGTAGTTATAATTGGACGGTAGTTAAATGAACAACAATCGCAACTGTAAATGAACCATAGTTAAATGAACAACAATCGCAACTGTAAATGAACAACATAATCCGGATTAGACAGTGAAATATTGTTTCGGAATGAACGACATGACATTTTAGTGTTGTCAATAATAATCTTGTTATCAAATTACGACTTCGATATAACAGAGCAATTAAGTGAAATGTTCAGAAATAGAAGATTACCAAATAAAGCGAGTTAAGGAAATACAAAGGAAATCAAACCACACACAACTGTAATTGTAAAATAGTGATACAAGGAGCAAGTGGATCCACTAGGGCCGGGCCTTAGCCACGAGGGAAGCAATGTTGCGTTTACTCCAGGATCAGATAATGGAACAACAACTGGGTTATATATTAATCATATACGGCAAAGTTACAACTATCTCTCTTCAAAGAGAGTCGATGATAAAAGTTGAGATTACAACAATAAATTCTACAAATTGATAATAATATCCACCCCTTGGGCTACCAACACTGTCCGTTTTTATAATGGCCAGGCGGAAGTATCAAGAGTACAGATAAGTCTTGAAGCAACGATCCCTGAGGATCAAAGGATCCTGAGGGATTCGCTATATCTTTGATCTCCAGTTTATCGTTTTGTCTTCTTGCACTGATGCTGCGTTTTCTCTTCCTTTTCCTGGAGCATCCGCTCTGATCTTGATCTCCTAGTCTGGATACAGATTCCCGTCAAAGGGACATCAGTTGCTTCTACTTTTTCTTTTCCTCCCGAATAGTTATTTTTTATTTCCTTCACTTTCTGTATCGAAAAAGACAATAATTAGTTATTTTGTGTCAATCACAAATCTCCTTAATTCTATCACAATTCTTTAGCATATTACCATCCTAGAATCTAAAGGAGTTATGATTCAAAGGAAAAGATAAAGAAATAAATGGTAAATAATACCTTTTCCAACACTCGACACACCCCCCTACTTACCCTTTTTCATGCCCTCATGGAAATATTGTAATTTACATGCAAGGCAGTTAGGGAAGAGGTTGGAGAGGGATTTTCATGAAGTAGTCTAAAACCATGATGTGTAGCTAAAACTTCAAAAATATGCCCTGTTTGGCCTTCAGACAATTCATATAGGGTCTTATACCCTGCTACAGGATACCAGATAATTGGACTTTGAAACCTACAACCTAGCCAATACGGGCCTTCTCCCAAGATGAGGTTACTATAAGTAACCATTCGATCAACAACTAACTTAAAAATTTCGTAATTGAATGGTTCTCTGTCCCGCACATTCTGATTGGAAGTCTTCCATCGTAGTTTAGCTGCTGCTATAGCAAGGTCTTTGATGGATAGGAAGTATTCTACCCCTTGCTGGAGAACTGCTTTGTGAATGGGTCCCAATGTCTGGATCACACCCTCCTTTCTCATTAAGCTTCTATTCTTATGCTACATTTGTAATGGGTTTTTCGGTTCACCCCTTACCCAAAGGTCTAACCCGTTTTATTGTCTCTGAAAGGTGTTATAGGCCTTGAGCCACTTTATCTGGTTAACAACAAAAGAGATGAATGCCTGAAACTGGATATCACCCACAAAAGGATTGGGATACTTTTCTGTTTCATCCTCCAACGCAAAATTATGCAAATAAAACTCACATAGCAATCGCTGGACTTTCACCCCATAATGTTTACAACAGTTTATAAAATCATCAATAGTTTTTAACTCTATAGGCACCCCTGCCTTGAGAGCCTTAATTTCTAACTTTAAATACCTTTCTATAAAAAACAAAGCATACTTTTTGGCAGGTGCCCTACATGCTATAACATCAGTATATAGAGAACAGAGGGTATCCATTTGACTTATGACAGAGTTTAGCTTATTTGTTACCTTTTCAACTTTTTCCTCTGCCTTTCGACATCTATCAAAGGCCTCGTTCTCCGATGCATTGATGTTCTTTACTTGTTGCTGTAACTTTTGATATTTATCCTGAGGAACAGTTTCTTCTGTGAGCTTTTCTATAGTCTGCTGGGCCTGTGCCAGATCCTCTTGAAGTCTCACTATCCTAGGATCATTGTCCAACAAAACATTTTTAGGTTGAAGATCTACTTGGATCTTCTTATTGCGACATCTAGTTTCCTCAGTCTGTGTTTCTTTGTCATGAATTGTCTGATCAGTCGTGACGCTAGAGGACAATGCCTCTTTCTGGATGTCCTTATTACATACTGGTGTGACTTCTGTTTGGGCTTCTGCATTTGTAACAACCGCATGTTGTTCCTTGCTGTCCCTAATGGATATGGGTTTGGTTTGAGTCCCCTTGGCCTTTATTTTCTGGGGTTTCGTTTGGGTGGCTACATCCTTTGTTCCTGTGGTTCTTTTTGAGATTCTCCCCATTTTTGGGACCCTTATTTGTTTTCTGAGCTGTTTTACTACATTTAGTAGCCTTTGCTGTTCCTTTCGCAGCCTTTTGATTTCATTCGTCTTCTTCTTCGAAGGAACAACTGTTTCTTTTCTTGGGTTTGGGCTTTGTTCTTCAGGGATTGTACCCTCACCCTAGCTTATCTCCATATTTTCTGTTTGGAACACTTCTTCAGTGTTCTCATCCTCCTGATTAGGTTTCTTAGGGGAGGTAACCCTGGTTTGATTTGCTATTTCCCAGGTGGCTTCTGCTTCTACCTCTTCTTCGTCATTCATCTCCTCAGATGCACTCTTGCTGTGAGCAAAGTGTTCTTGTGATGGTCCTGCCTCAATATCAAGGTTGAGTGGCCTGTGGGGCTGGATGTAATCACCCATATTGACAAAAATTTGGGCCAATTTGTCTTCTTGCAGAGGGTTTTGTAATGGGCTTCTGCTAGGTGGCTCTGCTTCCTCTCTTCTTCCTCATCGGAGTGCTAAATTTCTTCTTGCGGTTCCTCTTCCATATTTTCTTCTAAGTCTTCTTCTTCTTTTTCCCCTCCTTCAAGTTGTGGGGGTTTCTTATCCTCTAAGTCATATATCTCTAAGGGTTGGTTGCTATTATCTTGGCAACTTCCCAACATCCCTTGCTTCTCCCCAATCTGGCAGACTATCTGTGTTTCTGCAGTCTGATTGATGTGCTACTAGTTCTTTTTCGTTTTGGGGCTGGTAAGGCCAATCCCCCATCTATTGAGAATACCAATTCTTCCCAACTAATCTACTGTTGAGTGAGACTATAACTGACTATTAGCCGAATTAAGCTGTGATGACTTACTACCATCTCTGTATGACGAGATTTCCTTATGCTCCGAGCAGCATCATGCAATAAAAAATTTAAATATGCGGGAAAATTTACAACACATTTTTGTTTTACTTCTGTTAATAATTTGAGATGGCATGGTATTACCACATTCTTTCTCCCATCGCATGTGATGTAGCTTTGCACAATTCTGGCTAATTCTACCCATGGTTCTTCTAGGTTGTAGGCAGGACTCCTTTTCCTTTGACAGTAAGGTTCTACCCTTGGTCCCGGAGGATGGCTATGGCGTCTTGAAGTCTCACTCTTTTCTATTTCCATACTAGTCCAACAGCTGGTAGTCTCGATACTTCAACAATTACCACATCTGTTACTGTTATTTGTCTCCCCCTCACCATGGAACAATCTTCCTGCAAATTCTACAAAAATTCGATAGCCACTGTTTCATGAGACTGCTGTAAACGGTTAAGGTAGGCAATCCATGCTGCCCTCACTATAATTTTGCGTGTAGCGTTGGAGATTATTAATACCTGCGATTCGTTGCATATTGATCTGCCTCTCATTTTGTTCAAGCTTAGCACACTGTTAATTTTTACAGAGCAAAAACACAGAAATGACAATGGAACAACAAGTTGTGCATATTGATAAATATCAATACTGTTAAACTTGCTATTTCCAAGTTCTGTTGGAGTCACAATACCTCAAAATAGGGAGTTGATACATATGCCAGTGTATTCTGGAGGTCATCCGCGCCCCCCTTAAAATGTGATAGGTCGTCCTCGACCGACAAATAAAGGAGCAGCGTGCTGGACTGCAGTCTTACAATAAAAAGGAAAGGAACGACGTATTATCCATGACACGATTATAAAAAGCAGCTGATCACTGAAATCGAGGCTTATGATGGAAATCACAAATAGATAGGAAACGCTATGAAATGATGCGAAAAATAGGGGAGAGGACATCTGATGTCGGTCATTATCCACTTTAACCATTATGATTGATTTATAAACGATTTTTCATGTATAAGAGGTTCGAAAGGGTTATATAACGTAATCTCATTTGAAAGCAAGATAAAGATATAAGAAAAGGGTTTATAATGACTATTGGTGTATGAAAAGTATGACTTCAATACCATCAACAGAGCTCTGTTGCCCATAGGTGTTCATAACCTTAACAAAGTAGCTTGTTTCACCCTTGGAACCATAGTCCTTTGTGTATGCCTAGAAAAGTGCTGTGCAATGTCAGAATGGAGGCCATTGTGCTGGCTTGGTAACCAAATGAATCACAATGCCATTCACCAAGAAGGAGTGAAAGGTGGGCAGGCCGTCTCATGATGAGACCTCTTGTTCCAAGGACTTTTTTATTTTTTTGATATGCCTCTTGGATCATATCCCTGGTGTGGTGTCCATATTGGGAATGCCACTTCATTGCTTCCTTATGATCATGGTAGGCTGGCTCTTGATGAGACCCCCTATCCTTCATCTGACAAATCATGTTAGTAATCATATAGATATATATTTTTCTCTTTTTTTTTTTCTTTTTATATAGCACTTTCCTATTTATATACAGAGGATGGCTCAACACTCCTTAAGAGTAGGGATGGTGGAAGAAGTCTGAACATCTCAATAGAGGAAAATATGCCCTTATTATTATTCAATAATAATGATCAAATAGAATTATGAAGATTAAGAAAGAACCAACGTGATAAAAATAATCAATCAAATTGGTTTTAGTGAAAATAAAGACATCAAAGTTATATAACTAGTTGTGTCATTTCCTCTTTTTTCTTATCGATACAAAACAATTTCTCTAAAGATAACAATTTTTGTTTGGTTTGTTGATTTCAGTATTCAGTATCCTCAAGTTTTTGTACTCTTGCATGAATATATACCCGTGCCTTAAAGGGATAAAATATAATAAACCATGATTCACAAAAATCCTCTAAATGATGTTCTTTAAGAAACACACACGCACACGGAAAAAAATGCACTCAAAAAGTGTTGTTCCTTAGATGGAACAACTGCTGTTCCTTAAGAGGCCCAAAAAAAAGAACATCTGCACGCAAAACCGTGGTTCCTTAAAGAGGAACAACAAACAAAAGAAAAAATACACTTGAAACTGCTGTTCCTTAAGAGGAACAACAATTTCTCCTTAAGAGGAACAACAACTACTCCTTAAATGAAACAACAAATAAAGCAAGCGGGAAATAAAATACCGATTCTTTGGCGGAACAACCTAAGATCATCTGAAAGCGAAACTACTGTTTCTTCGAAAAGAATTGGCAGAAAGAAAAAAATGCGAAGGAGGGCTGTTACTTTAAAAGGAACAACAAAACAATGTGGCGGAAGTGCTTCTTCTTCGGAAAGGAACAACAAAAATGCAAAAAATTTGTTCCTTCAGAAAGAAAAAACAAAATGGGGAAGCGTTGTTCCTTCGGAAATGAACAACAAAAATGCGGAACTATTGTTCCTTCGGAAAGGAATAACAAAATTCAAAAGTGCTATTCCTTTGGAAAGGAACAACAGAAATGCAGAAATGCTGTTCCTTTCCGAAGGAACAACAAAATGCGAAAGTGCTGTTCCTTCGGAAAGGAACAACGAAAATGCGGAAATGCTGTTCCTTTGGAAAGGAACAACGAAAATGTGGAAATGCTGTTCCTTCGAAAAAGAATAGCAAAATGCGAAAGTGGTGTTCATTCGGAAAGGAACAACAAAAATATGGAAATGCTGTTCTTTTGGAAAGGAACAGAAAAATGCGGAAGTGTTGTGCCTTCGGAAAGGGACAGCGAAAATGCGGAAATGCAAAGAAAACAAAAAAAATGCAGAAATGCGAAAATATGTACAGAAAGTAGTTTATACAAGCAGAAAAGAAAAAATTATGTACAAAATTTAAGAATAATGGGATCATTTAGTGAACCAATGCCGAGGAGGGATTATTTTCCTCGGCAAGAATATGCATATCAGAATCTTCCCGTAGCTGCTGGTAAAAGGATTCTCGAGTAAGCGGTTTATGGTACAGTTGCACTTGGTGACCATTTGCTTTAAAGGTATGTCCAGATCCGTCAATAATAGTCAAAGTAATGGTGCCATTGTCATGCACTTTCTGTATTTCATACGGTCCAAGCCATCGAGTCTGAAGTTTTCCTGGAAAATCCTGAAACTTGGAATCGTATAGGAATGCCCAATTTCCTTCGTGGAATATTTTCTTTTTGATCATGGCGTCCTGCCATTTTACTCTCTGCTGTTGAATTAATGTAGTGCGTTGAAGATTCGAGAGCCTAATTTCATCTAGCTTGTTGATTTGCTGTAGTCTTCTAGTCTGGGCCTCACTTAAATTCAAACTGATTTCTTGTGCTATTCTTAATGTTTGTATTTCGAACTCTATTGGAAAGATGGGTTCTTTTCCAAATATTAGATGATATGGTGAATAGCCGGTGGTATTTCTCCATATTGTTCGGTATGCCCACAAGGCTTCGGGCAATCTTGAAGCCCAGTCGCGTCTGTGCGATGCAACTGTTTTTGTAAGTATTACTTCTATCACCTTATTCGTGCTCTCTACTTGGCCATTTGCCTGTGGGTGATAAGGAGTGGTAATTTTGTGTTGAATGTAATAATTTTTTAATGTTGCAGCAATTTTAATACCTACAAACTGCGGTCCTCCGTCCATGATTATGTCCCTTGGGAGGCCATATCGCACAAATATTTGGAACATAAAATGAATCACAAAGTCTTCTGTAGCTCTTGGAAGTGCCTCTACTTCAACCCATTTGGTAACATACTTTGTTGCTACTAGAATATATGTTTTCTTATTTGATGATGGGTTGATCGAACCAACAAAATCGAGCACCCAACGCTCAAATGGTTCGATTACTAACTGTGGGTTTAAAGGAATTTCGTTGGAATGTCCAGGGCATCCTGCTCTTTGGCAACTGTCATAGGCTTGAACAAATTTCTTAGCATCTTTAAAGATTATGGGCCGGTAATAACCTATTTGCAAAACCTTGTGACCAGTCCCGCGATTTGCGAAATGTCCACCACACGGTTCGTCATGACAAGCTTTCAAAATTTCAAATATTTCGTCTTCGTGGACGCATATTTTGATGTGCATATTTGCCCCTGTTTGAAATAGGTAGCCCACAATCCAAGAAAATCGGGTACTACATTGCACAATATGTTTTCGTTCATTGGGGGTTAGATGATTTGGTAATTTTCCTACTGCTAAATAATTTGCAACATCAACATACCAGGGTGTCTTGACAGTAACAAAAAAAAAATGTTCATCTAGGAATTGATCTTTGACTGCTGCTGCTTTCTGGCTTCGGTATTCGTGAGAGAAAAGCAGCTACAGGATTCTCTTTGCCAGGTCGATCTTTTATTGTGATGCAAAATTCCTGCAATAAAATCAACCATCTTGTTAATCTACCATTTGTAACAGGTTTATTTGCTAAGTATTTTATGTCATGGTGATCTGTATATAAAACAGTAGGATATCCAGTGATATAATGCCTAAATTTATTTACAACATGTATTACAGTTAAAAACTCTTTTTCAGTTACGGTATAGTTTAGCTCAACTGGAGAAAAATTCTTGCTAATATAAGATTGCATATGGTTTTTTTTCTTCTTCCTGCCCAAGGACTGCTCCAATAGCTGTGTCTGAAGCATCCAATGAAATTTGAAATGGTAGATCCCAATTTGGGCCTCTGAGCACTGGGGCTATTGACACAAGCTTTTTTAGATCCTCAAAAGCACGATCACATTTTTCTGTCCAAATAAAATCAACATTCCCTGTCAGTGTGTATAGAGGTGCAACTATTTGAGAAATTTTTTCTATGAATATCCTATAACAACCATAAAATCCTAGAAAACTGCGTACCTCTATCTGTGTGGTAGGAGTAGATATTAACAAAATTATTTGAATTTTGGCCAGATCTACATGTATTCTAGTTGTTGAAATATAATGACCTAGGATGAGCCCTTCGGTCATCATCATATAACACTTTTCATGGCTCAAGCAGAACCTGGTGGCAATAGATCGTTGCAACACCTTTTCCAATGTGTCTAGTGCTGGCTCAAAACCATCTCCATATGGTGTGAAATCTTCAATATATACTTCGAGCCCTTCATTTATTAAATCTGAAAAGATGCTGAGGATGGCCCTCTAAAATGTGGGAGGGGCATTGCATAGGCCAAAGGGTAGGACACTGTAAGCAAATGTTCCCCAAGGACAGGTAAAAGTAATTTTATCCTAGTCTTCAGGGGCAATCTGAATCTGATTGTATCCACTGAAGCCATCCAAGAAAGAAAAGAATTTCTTTCCTGCTAATGTGTCTATACCTGATCAATGAATGGAAGGGGAAAATGGTATTTCTGGGCTGATTTGTTTAATTCTTTGTAATCTACACAAATCCTCCATTTTCCATTCTTCTTTGCCACCACTACTAATGGAGAGACCCACTTGCTATCGAAGATTGGATAAATAAAGTTTACATCTAAAAGTTTTTGTAACTGAGCTTTCACAATATCTTTCGGGTGAGGGTTGAGTCTCCGTTGGGGTTGGCGAACGGGTCTAACATCCTTTTTTGTATAAATGTGGTGCATACACAACTGGGGATCAATTCCCTTCATGTCCAGATAATCCCATGCAAAATCTTCCTTATATTTTCTCAGTAGTTGGACAAGCTTTTCTTCTTGTTCAGGAGTCAGGCTTTTGTTAATGTTCAAGGTTTTTCCTGGCTCAATCTTTATAGTTTTGCTGTTTGAAACAGAGGTAGTGGGTATTGATTGATCATGAGTGTCTTTGAGGGGATCTTCTTCTAGCTCATTGTCAAATACTGCTTCTATCATGTGACATTGTACATGGGATCTGGATTCAGATTGGTTAATGAAGTTGTTAATAACGTCATCCTCTGTTTGGTCTTTAAAATCGAGGGCATCTTCTATGGTTAATGGGGACCTAATGTTTCTATGAGGTATGATATAGGTTGTTTGTTAGTTTTCATTATTGTTAAACTTGGTTGGGCTGGAGGGCATAGGGCTAGATTCTTGATATTACTCCCTCTAGTTATAGTCATACTGCCTTGTCGAAAGCCAATGTAAGCATCAGTAGTCACAAGCCAAGGTCTACCTAAGATTAAAGGGTGTCTCTCGAGTCGGTTTTTGGGGTTGATTATCAGAAAATCGGCAGGGAATTCCCAAGAATCTACGGATACCATTACATCATGTAGTGTACCTTCTGGCCTAACTATCGATCGGTCAGCCAGTTCCAATAAGGTGGAGGTTGGTTCCACTGACGTAATGCCAAGTTTTTGACAAGTGGTGGTTGTTAAAATATTAATTGCAACCCCTAAATCAACTAGGGCATTTGAAAAGGCTTGTCCATTGATTTTCACCATCACTATAGGATTCCCTGGGTCTTCATATTTGACAGGTGCTTCTCTTCCTGATAATAAATCAGATAGGGTGCCAACTACCTGGACGGTTGGATTAGTTGTTATTCTCCTCTTTGGCTTTTTTATACATAACCCTTTGATGGTTTTTGCATATATTGGGATATCTTGGATAACTTGGAGGAGTGGGATTTTTATACACAAATTTCTTAGCTCTCTTAGAAGATCAAAGTCAGGATGTTCTATAGGATGTGGTATGATTAATTGTTCTGGGAATGGGGGAGAAGACGTGGTTGCTTGGTCGTGAGTTTGTTGTTTGACCACATCCTCTTCTTGTAGTGGTTGTTCTGCAGGTAACTGATTTTCAACTTGAGCATTTTTATCTCCCTCAGTTTCTATTATGCGCCCAAACCTTAATTGAAGGTCGTTGCACTTCCTTACATTGGTTTCTAGTTCTCGTGTTTCAATTATTTGAACAAATTGAACTAGTCTGTTATTAGGGTTCGGGTTGGGTTGGGCTGGGAGTTGCAGTGTTAAGTTGGATTGGGGATTTTGTTTTAGTGTATATGGCGCTGGCAGTGTGGGTTGAGGGTGAGGGATGGTTCCAGCTAGCTGATTCATCAGTCCTTGCCAGTTTGACTGCTAGGCATGACTCTACGAAGTGGGAGGGGACCATTGTGTTGGATATGCATTGTTTTGCCAACATGGTGGAGAGTAGGGAAAATTTGGCCTATTAGTTTGGCTTGTTTGATTTGTCCACGGTGATGAGGGAAATGGTTGTTGTGACCAGCTTGGGAAGGGTGGCTGATTTTTCCACATTGTATTATATTTCTAAGCATGATATTGCGGAGGTTGGAAAGAAGAAGATGGATCATAGGGCATACTTGGTTGTCGTGGCTGCCATTGAAGACGCTGATTGAGTAGGTACACTGGTTCTGATTCTTCTTCCGCTTCTTTGTACACTGCTTTCAAACCCGAGAGTGAGGGGTAGTTCTCTGTGGAGTGATCTTTTGTACAAATAGTATAGACTTGGACTGCATCCAGTGGGCACTCTTTATGGCTGTGTTTCTTTCTGCATCTAGGGTAGAATATTGCTAGGTTTTGCTCTGCTTCTGCTTGTTTATGTTTAGCTTGCATAATATCGAGCTGCATTGTTAGAGTCCCCAATATATCAGTTTTAAAATTCTCCTGTGAATTCCCGATTTCTGCATGGGTTACTCCTCCATTGGAGATCTTGTTGTCCCTTGTGAGCATGTCACGTTCCACTAGTTTTAGCCTTGTACTGCCTCTGGAACTCTTGATACACAAATCAATAATGTCAACAAAATTTTCTTGATAGGTGTCACCTTTTCCCATAATATTTAGTGTTTCAACCCATTGTTCCTTCATCCCTTTAATTAATGTTGTTTTAAACACATTGTCAGGTAAGGGTAATGATGCATAAGGAGATCTCTGAAGGTTATATTGAAAATGTTCAACATACTCTTCTAGTGTCTCATTAGGTCTGGCTACCATCTGAAATATTTCATCCTTTAATTCTCTAGACCTACAATAATCCTGATATTTCTTAAGAAAAGCTTCTTTCATTTGATCCCAGTCGTTTATAACACCTCCACCTAACCCCATAAACCACCGTAAATATGCTCCTTTTAATGTGGAGGGAAATAATTTTAGCTTTTGGGGATCGGTGGTATAGTCATACCCCCGACATAATACATCAAATTCAAACAAAAATTCCTCTATATCTTTGGATGTTAGGCCATGGAATGTAGGAGCTGGAGAGGAATGGCCTTCATAGGTGCATTAATTGTAGTATCTACAATGGGATATTGCAGTGTGGAGGTTTGAGGTGTTCACTGGTTCTGGGCCATTTGATCAAATATGTGTCAATATCCTTCTGGGATTTCTAAGGAATGATTCCTAGGATGATTAGAAGGAGTAGGAATGGCCTTAACAACACTTCCTTGATTTGGGATGATGAGAGTTCCTTGCTGAACTAATATTTGGGAGGATCTTAGCTCTTCAGGTTCTTCAGCTTTGTTCTTGATGATTTTGACAACACTCGCCTTATCTGGGCTGCTTAGTGGCTGAATTATTCCAAGAGGAGACCTTGGTTCTTCTGTTTCCTCTGTTTCTCCTCCTCCTTCGTAGAGATTACTAAGGTTCCCTTCTTGTAATGATTTTGGGCTAGAATTCTCAATTTCTTGAAAATCTTGCTCTGTTTCGCTATGAACGTCAGCAAAGGCTATAGATGGTGATTCCGTGGCCCGAAGGGAGCTAGTAGGTTGTCTAGAAGCAACTTTTCTAGGACCTACTGATGGCTGAGATTCTTATTTTTAATGATATTGTCTATAAAGGTTGATCAGCCAAGGATCACTGGTCCCTTAGCTTTATCAGATTTTGGTAGTGGTTTTGGATTCTTTTCAGGCATTTTTTGCTTAGTCATGCACACAAATCAAATAATTATTTCTACCCAAAATAATCAACAAATCTGCAGGAAAGCAGGTGGGGGAGCAGGGTTGTTACATGCTCTGTATGCAGGTTCTTACCTTTGATTTTTAAAACCCAACTCTCTCCTAGCAGGTACTCACACTATTCTCTTTTCAAAAGAAATAAATGGCTACACTCTCCTCGGCAATGACACTAAAATGTTGAGTGATAAAAAGGTGTCTTTTAACCCCCATTTATCCTACATTAATTATCAAACCAGACAATTTTTTTTTATCTCAAGAGTATACTCAGTCTGAGGCGGTCACTTGTTCAAGAGTAATGTTTGCAGCATAGTGCTTGCAAAAGTAAATGAATGCTGGAAACAAAATCTAATTGTAATGGCAAGAAACTTAAATGCTTTGTAACTGAATCGTTTATTCAACAACCATCAGTTGTGGATTCAGTAATGATAACTCTTTCCTCTGTAAACTGATGTAAAGGAAAATGAGTCACAGACAAGATCTCCAATATGAGAACTTAGACAACAATAGTCAATGTTCGTTGCAATTGTAGATATTTCTATCCACACTAAATCAAATACTGGAAATAACAATTCGATTAGCAGAAAAGGAACAACAACTAAATCTATTGGAAAGGTCAAACAACGAAGCTTAATCTACATAAATGAATTGAAATACAATCTTAACCGAAATGAATTGAACAACAATATTTAACTAATAAAGGAACAACAAACCTAATTAAGTGTAACCACACAATGACTATAGAGTAATTGAATCAGTAATCTTATTCTAGCATAATGGACATTAACCGCAGGTATAAAGGAACGACAATTACAATTATAATTGGACGGTAGTTAAATGAATAACAATCGCAACTGTAAATGAAACATAGTTAAATGAACAACAATCACAACTGTCAATGAATAGCAGAATCTGAATTAGATAGTGCAATATTGTTTCAGAATGAATGGCATGACATTTTAATTTTATGAATAATAATCTTGCTATCCAATTACAACTTCGATATAACAGAGCAATTCAGTTTCAGAAACAGAAGATTACCGAATAAAGCAAGCTAAGGAAATACAAAGAAAATCAAACCACACACAATTGTAATTGTAAAATAGTGATACAAGGAGCAAGTGGATCCACTAGGGCCAGACCCTTAGCCACCAGGGAAGCACTGCTGCGTTTACTCCAGGATCAAATAATGGAACAACAACTGAGTTATATATTAATCATATACGACAAAGTTACAACTATCGCTCTTCAAATAGAGTCGATGATAAAAGTTGAGACTACAACAATGAATTCTACAAATTGATAATAATATCCACCCCCTGGGCTACCAATGCTGTCCCTTTTTATAATGGCTAGGCGGAATTATCAAGAGTACAGATAAGTCTTGAAGCAGCGATCCCTCAGGATCAAAGGATCCCGAGGGATTTGCTATATCTTTGATCTCTAGTTTGTCGTTTTCTCTTCTTGTGCCGATGCCACGTTTTCTCTTCCTTTTCCTAGACCATGCGCTCCGATCTTGATCTCCTAGTCTGGATACGACTTCTTGTCGAAGGGACAACAGTTGCTTCTGCTTTGTCTTTTCATCCCGAATAGTGATTTTCTATTTCCTTCACTTTTTGTATAGAAAAAGACAATAATTATTTATTTTGTGTCATTCGCAAATCTCCTTAATTCTATCATAATTCTTTAGCATATTACCATATTAGAATGTAAAGGAGTTATGATTCAAAGGAAAAGATAAAGAAATAAATGGTAACTACATACCTTTTCCAACGCTCGACAGAGGAAGCAATTGAAACCAGTTTGGGTTGATGCAATGGTGGAAGAATATGAATCCATCATAAATAACAGTGTTTGGGAAGTGGTCCCAAGACCAGTAGATAAATCAGTTGTGGGTTCAAGATGGATCTTCAAGTTTAAGCATGATACAAAAGGAAGAATAGAGAAGCATAAGACCAAATTTTTGGCCAAAGGATTATCTCAAGTTGAGGGAATTGTTTATGAGGAAACCTTTTCTCCAGTAGCAAGGTATTCATCCATTAGACCAATTATTTCATTGGCTATGTCGATGGGGTGGAAGATCCACTAGATGTATATAAAACAAAATGTTTCCATGGTGTTTTTGAGGAGGAAGTGTATATAGAGAAACTAGAAGGTTTTGAGACATTTGATCGGGAGTCTCATGTGTGTAGACTCAAGCGAGCATTGTATGGTCTCAAAAAGACACCCTGAGCTTGGTACACTCGAATCAATAGTTATCTCACTAGATTGGGCTTCACCCAAAGTGAAGCAGATGTGAAACTCTATCATATTTTGGTAGAAGGTAAATTGCTTATCATTGTTTACTATGTTGATGATTTAATATTGATAGGTGATGAGTATTTGATTAGCTCTTGCAAGGAGGACCTTGCAAGGGAATTTGAGCTGAAAGACATGAGTCTCATGCACTATTTCCTTAGGCTAGAAGTATGGCAAGGTGATGGGAAAATGTTTGTGTCTCAAGGAAAGTATGCCACTGAGATACTGCAGAGATTTTGCATGAAGAGTTGTAAGCCCATGGAGACATCTCTAGTGACAAATTGGAGGAAAGAGAATGCCACTTCAGGTGAAGTGGTTGATGCTACCATTTACCAGAAACTAGTGGGTTCATTGATGTATCTTGTGAATTCATGACAAGATATGTGCTATGCAGTCAACCAATTGAGCCAAACTATGGTTAGGCCTACAAAATTGTATTGGAAGGTAGCTAAGCATGTGTTATGGTACCTCAAAGGCACTACCTAGTATGGATTATGGTATAAATGAACAAAGGGAGTGAAGTTGTGTGGCTTCATAGATATATATTGGGTAGGGAGTCCATCTGATTGAAAGAGTACATCAAGTGGAATTTTCAGCATTGGGTCCACAACAATTTCTTGGTATGGCAGGAACCAGAGGTCTGTGGTGCTTAGCTTAGCAAAAGCTGAATATATGGCTGGAAGTCAAGCAACATGTGAGTAAATCTGGATGAGAAAGATACTTGTGGGATTGTTTCATAAGGAGATGGATCCAACTATGATCTATTGTGATAATAATTATTGCATTAAGCTCTATGAGAAGACGATATTTCATTATGGGAATTTTGAGGTCTAAAATGGGCCTTCTAAGAAAAATGTACGACCAAAATAAACTTTATAAGGACCAATAGGGTTCAAGATGATGATATCAACCATGGGGGATGGTTCACCAAAAAAAGTAAAAATATTTAAAATAATAAAATAATAAAACTATTTTTTCAACTCGCATTTTCAACTTAAATTTAATTCCTCATCCAAGGAGTACCCAATTGCATATTTTTGATGGACCCTGCTACAAGAAAATGAGAAATACATGAAAAAACGTGATTGCAATCACATTTTTCATGTAGTAGGGTCCATCAAAAGTATGCAACATGGGTACTCCTTAGATGAGGAATCAAATTTTGCATCCAATGAGTATTTTCGCTCGAAATTTGAGTAAACCCATAGGGAGATAAGTCGAAAATACAAGTTGAAAAAATAGTTTTTTCTTTTTTCCCTCTAAAATTTGATGATGTAATCTAATATTATTATATTATTTCCACTATTACTTTATAATCTAATTAGGAGGCCCATTTTAGACCTCAAATCTCCCCTAATGCATGATCGATCCAAGCATACAAATATCTAATATCATCATTTACGGGTCTTTGTGCAAAGGAGGATAATGTTGCTACAATACATTCCAAGAGAGGAACAAGACACTGACATCTTGACAAAGGATTTTTCAAGAGGAAAGTTCGAATTCCATAGGTGCAGGATAGGGGTGGTTGATAATCCCTTTCTTGCTAAGGGGTAGTGTTGAGTAGTGTAGAAAGAAAGGCTCAATTTGACTTACCCTTGGTCAAATTGAGAAAATTCGAAATTTCCACATCACCAAATAAATTGGAGGCAATTAACTAAGGTGACATGGCTCTTGTCACTTAGTTAGCTCAGTAAATTTGAGTTAGTTGGCTTGGATTTCAATTTGCATGTGTTGATTTCTAATTTGTAGCAATCTAGTTCGTTTATAGTTGTACCGAGTTAAAATAATTGTAATTTTTAATAGAACTAGTTGGAGGTCAGTTGTGCAGTGGGACAATAGTCTAACTCAAAGATTATCTAGTTAAATGATCAATCAACCAAAAAGTATCTCATGCATGCAAGGAATTCAAATTTCTCAACTTTGGTGGAGATTCCAAGGCAGTGTAACATCCGTTGTAGATTAGTTTTGAGTGTACATGTGTTGCATGCAATCATTGATCATTCCTTGGGAATTGTAAAACACTTTTGGGGGGAATTTCTAAATAATAGAGGCCAATTTATTTAGGGTTTTCACAAGGAAATAGAAGCTCAGGTGGGGGCCAAAATGTTAGGATATTCCGACACGTAGGAATAAGTTAAGTATAACTTGGTCTAGTATAGAGTTAGGTAAAGTGTGTTTCTTTACTATGTACATTTGTAGCTTACAATCCGACGGTCACGATATGTAGTGATCCGACGGTTTATTCTCTCCTCGGTATTACTGACACTTGATCCGTGGTTGACACCCGATTGGTCCATGAATTCTATTTAAAGCGCATGGAGGGTCATTTGTAGGGTCATCGTGCATGAGAGAAGCTTATGTAAATTTTCATTCTTTTATTAATAAATTGCCTGTAGTAGCCACGTTGGCGCAGGCCGTGGACTGTTTCCCTCTCTGAGGGTTTTAACCACGTCAAAATTCTGGTGTATTGATCTGTGATCTATTTGTGA
>APFE030317108.1:61988-72468 GCA_000404065.3 Pinus taeda | reverse complement strand
CCCCCCCGGCCCAAAAAAAAAAAAAAACCTTTTCCCATTTCATCTGTGCACATCTGTCACCCGATTGCCATCCGATTGTTAGTGCCTAAATCCAACAGTCCACAGCCATATCGGGTTCACCTGATGCCCAACCCCCATCTACTTGATAAAGTGGTTTTACATGGGCCCCCATTTGCTACATGTCACACACTAACATAGATTGGGTGACCTCACCAAAATACTGCCTCCTCCATAAGAGCAATGTGATGGCCTCGGAAACCACATCCTCGCCCAACCAGAAAAACTACCCACTGTTCATGTGGAATTTACCCGCCAAAAAGTGACCATTATTCAATAAAAGGCCGAGAAGCCCTATTTCACCTTTTTCACTCAATTTCTTTGTAAAACCTCTGAAAACTAGTGCGACATCTACAAACGCTGAATCACCAATTAACCTCATTTTCACTCTTGAAGAATTTTCAAAGATCCCAATCAGGCTCTCAGTCCATACCATAACCCATTCAACCTTTTGCAGTTGCCGAGAACACCAATTTGAAGCTAATTCACTCAAATTCCAGGTATTTGAAGAGAAATTACCGGACACCCTTTCAATTTGAAAATGTTCAGTCTTTAAATTGTTTTAATTAAGTAAAATTAATTGAAATTACTTTAAAATTAAAGTGTGTGCCAAAACCCTTCTGAAAGCTTCCAAATTTCCTTCAAAACCTTTGATATAAACCTGTATTATCAAATTAAAATCCACAAGAACTGAATTATGGTTGCCCCTATCGCCATGGATGTCAGACCTATTAGAGTCCCACATTTGGACCTTGACCACCTTCCCTTGGTGGACAGGGATTTCCAAGTCAAAGACACAAGTACCCATACACTCTTGCTTAAAATTCATTGTTTGAGTAAGGACAAATATTTGAACCATACTAATGACATTGGCCTTTGTGAGTCAAATTTTCCCAAATACCAGTTTCCAAAAGTACATGTCTTTCCTAAAATTTTTCATATGTGCCATGCTTGTTACATTCCCAGTGAGAGAGCATTAACGTCCCCAGACCAAAAAGTCTTGTTTACTATTACAGCTGAGTCAATCAATGAGATGTTGCAAGTCCAACCAAGTCCAAACCTAACCCCACTCTCCATTGGGGATTTGTTAGACCATTACACCAAATTGAGTCGATCTAGACTGGCCCAAATAATCCAAACTTTCATTGTAAAGGAACATCACATTCCTACAGATGTCCCTCCATATGTGTCTTTCATTTTCTCTGAAAGAGGGAAGGAAATTTTAACCATGATATCATGTATTATGGGCTATACCACAGATGAATTCATTGATGAGCTCATCCTGGCCTTCATGTCCATTTTCACCCCAGGAAAGCCTCTTGCTACTTTGTACAATTATGCCCAGTTCATAGCTGAAAGGATGCATGAACAATTTACTAGAATGCACAATGAGAGAGTGTTCAAGTATTCATCTGTACTTTACAACATGTTTTTGTATTATCAGTCAGAAAAATTTCTATTTACCATCCAGAAGCTTGATACTAAAGGCCATGCTAGGTCTATTATATTTTGGACACCACTATTCCACAGGTATTCATCACCATACAACTACATAGACTTCATTGACTCTTTTGTCCATCCAGGCATGACCATGTTGATAGGAAGCCCTCCATCTAGAATAAGCCAAGAAATCAAAAGAGTGCTCCAGTTGTCCAAACAAAGGTGGGATATTGCTACCTATACCAAAATCACACCGAAATAGGAATCTATGGTTGCCAGATTGCCCCATACAAACTCCCCAAATACCTCCCCATGAGGTTATTTTCTCTAGAGTATTATAGGAAGATAATGAACTCTGATGAGATCAACTTTGTCTTAGCCAAGAAAAGGTCTCAGTTCAAGGTCAAAAACCAGTTAGGCCCTTTCATTTGCAATTCTAGAGAAGTAGGGGAGGAAGCAGATCAAATTCTGTAACAAATAAAGTTTCAAAACAGTTTCATGTGGAGGTATGACCCTCAAGGGTTTATCACCAAACTAAGAAAGAAGGTCAAATTGGGACCTTACATTCATCACCCTACACCAGAAATAGAGAGATATGCCAACCAATATGAGTGGTTGGAAAACACTCTCATAGACAGTGATAGTACAAAGGTAGATGTTGAGAATACCTTGATTTATTTAGAGAGACAACTTGATGAAAGCTCATTTCTGCAGGTACCAGAGCAAGGAAGAACCATGAGAACCCCTCCTGTTTTGTAAGACTCCTCAGAATGAGGAAAAGAATCCCAAAAGGAACAGAGAGGAACCCTCCAGTTCAGGTATGGACACTTCCAATGTACATTTTGAAGCTATCTAGAGCAAAAGGCCTAGGCTCAATCCTCTTTCAAAACAAGAAGACATAGAAGGCTCATTAGAAATAATTGATGCTGAGTTAGACATGAGCAAGGGTACATCTCCATCTGCAGAAACACAGGAGCCATATACATCACAAACTTAAATGTTAGAAAGGAAACTCAGTGTAGAAATCTCCTCATTTAATAAACCTACTGATAAAGATAGGGACATTAAGGACAGATTCAAGGAAATTAAAATGAGAAATGAGAAATTGAAGGCATAGTCCTATGCATAGTATCTCAAGCTTACACCCCCTAATCAAAGTAGGTTGATGTCAACTTTTGACATCAAGGAAGGAAAGATGCAAATGTCCTTCATAAAGCCAACTATACAACATCCAAGAACATCAACAGATTTGAAAAAGATAGATTTTGAGGTATTGGCAAGGAATATTCATCCCATTGACCAAATTAAATTTCCAAAGCAGGTTGGAGAAATGATTTACTCTACCCTTACAGGAAAAACCATAGCTTCCCATCAATTGCAGAATTCATTGAATAACATTTCAACCCAGTATCAGTTGGAAAAAGCCTCATCACAAGCCAAAGACACCAGAATCAAGTCTTTGGAAGAATTAGTAATTGAACTGGGACATGATCCCAAAGACATCAAGGCTACTAGGAAACTAATCGAAAAGAAAAATGAGGACATTGCAGCCCTCAAGAAATAGTTGAAAATACTTCAACTACAACACCCCCCAGACACAAGAAGTCTTGGAAAGCCAAACCAAGCATGAGGAGTTGATGGACTTAGTCCTTAAACTAAATGATCTGTTGAGGGAGACAGAAAAAGAATTAGACAGATTAATCCAATAAACAAACTGATCTTGGCACTACCTCGGTGAATTTCATCCCAGCAGTTACCACAATTGTTCCTTCCACATTGGTAGCCTCATTGGCTCCCACAAATCCAATTCCCACAACACTACCGGCCTCTACAACATCGACATTAGCGACAGGTACATTAGGTGATGAAGAAGCAAAATTGGTTAAAGTTATGGAAGAGATGTCCATACAAGCCACATAAATGAATAAGCTCAAAGAAAAAGTGACAAACTTGGAAACAGATTACAAGCTTGCCAAAATCATGCACAAAGAAGAAGTGCAGAAGGCTACTAGGATGAGTGAAAGATTGAAAGCCCTGGAAAAGGACTTGACACTAAAAGAATCCATTGGGAAGGCTATGGAACAAATATGGGCCAATATCATTGACTCTGTAAATGATATTTGGCCATCTATTCAAGTAATTTTTGAGCAAGTAGATTTGATAAAGCTGGCTACACAGGCCATCCAGAAAGTAAGAGAAGAATTAGGACAAATGTCCGAAGAAGCTATCAGAATTATCCAATTCCTTAACAATAAGAATAATTATGAACTTCAAGAATTGGAAATAGAGGACAAAAAAAAGACAATTTTGGATGTCGGAAAGGTCCTCTCCAAGAGGAACTTAATGCAAAACTTGGAGGATAAGTGTCAGAATATGTAGATAGCCATTGACAGGTTTATCGCTAAGTTTCAAATTTTGAGAGAGAAGGGATTACCAAATCCCTTAGTAATAAATGACAAGCTCATGACACAGGAGGATTACAACAAGAAAATCAGAGAGGTATAAAAAGAGAAAGTAAACTCATCATCAATAAAGGCATTGCCAACAGGAAAAGTACTCTACCAAACATTTTAAAACTTGTTTTACCTCCAGCATGAGGTAAAACACTTGTTTATCAATAAGCCTACTTTTTCCAAATACATAGAGGCAGATGAAGTATATAGAAAGATGCTAAAAATCCAATTACCTGATGCCGAAACATGGGAGAAATTAACTGATTTACTATAGAAATATGTAATAAAAGGTTAATGTACAGTAAAAGTAAAACAACATGGTAAAAGAATGAAGACAGATCAACATAGTCAAAGTGTATTAGAGTCAAAGTGTATCAGATGAAAGCCTAAAGTAGATGAAGCTTCCAACGTAAAATATCAAACAACAAAGTAGCATAAAGGGCTAAAAATCAAAGCATAAAAGCCAGCAGTCCCAAAAAAAAAGGGATAGCATGAAACAGTTCAATAGTTGTCTCTATCTTCTTGCAAGAAGATATTATTCTTTCCTAGATTAAATCTCAAATTAGTTTGAGATATTTTGTAATAAACTTTTGTATAAATACTTCACAATTCGAAGTATGTAGGGTGGATTCTATTAGACATTTCTATAGACTTTTTGATCAAGAAGACCCAGAAGGTTATTGTGTCAGCTGATGAGACGGCAAGCTGGATTGATAAATAAAGATCAAACTTTTCCAAGGATTCATGTGTTGAGCGAATTTCAAACAAGTATTTTCATGTGTTATTATCATCTTTCTCAAAGTTATTCATAATCTTAAATGTGTTTCTCAATCTAAATGTTATAACTAGAATAGTATTTCAAAACTTGTTTAATCACACTCTGTCTTAACAGTTAAGAATTTGAATGTTTTCTTCTGATATTTAAATTAAAGAATTCTTAATTTCTCTTTGGTTTAGATTGATTTCATGATTAACCCAGGTTAAAGGATTCTTAACTGCCCTTTGATCTTGATTACCCCTTCCTTCCTCATTCATTATTCGGGTTTGAGAATCCTTGGCTACTCTCTCATCCTGAGTGAAACCCTTTCACCCCTTTGTCTCAAATCTCTGAAGTACACTCTGCTATCTTTCCCTTGGAACATCCCCTTTGCTATGTTAATCTAGTTTTGCTTCCTTACTAGTTGACTCCATAGCCTGATGGTCTAAAAGAGATCAATTTATCCATTTGTCTAAGCAGATCCCACCACCAAATCTCAAACACAAATCAAACACCCCTTGAACAATCATAACTAGCCTAAAAACATCTTACCTAAAACAAAGTTAAATTTTAAAGAGAGAGCCCTCTCTGAGCATCAGGAAGGCTAGGTCCTAATATCCAAAAGCGGTTTGTGGTTACCTTTGGTTTTTCTTTCTTTTTAATTCAAAATAATTACTAGAGTGATAACACAACCTTCACGATAGATTACACAGGTATTTTGCAAGTCAGTCGTCCAATTTGTTTTGGTTTTCGACTGACAGATTGCTTGCCATGAGTGTTGCTACATCTCCAGGTATCATATGTGTTCGTCTATCTCTCAACAACACAAGTAAAATGGCTTTCATGAGAACATAGTCAAAGGACACCGTTGAGAGCATGACGGGGGTTGCAGCCAAGGAAGTGTCTATGATATTGCCTACCTATGAAGACATCAAGTTATTTGTAGACAAGGACATCAGGATAAGATGGCAACAACATCACAGTGAGTAGAACCATCAACAACAACAAAAGGCAACACACTTGCATGCTGTGAGTGCAAGAGGAAGGTTGTTGACAACATAGAGGTAGAGCAAAGCTGCAAGTTCAAAGTAGATCCACTTACAACGAAAGAAGCTTTGGAGATTAAGGCTATGAGGTGACATCACGACATGAAGATTGTGTGAAGGTAGAAAATGGAACAAAGAAGGGGTTTCATGTGTTGAAGCAACAACTTAAGGAAGAACATGAGCTACATAGACGAGAGAATGAGTTGCAGCATGAATGGGTACAGAAAAGGGCGCAACATGCACAGACAGATGAAACTGCACCCATACAAGTTATGGATCCATCCCAGCAGCTGGCATGGAGTAGATAAGGTGAGCAGTGTTGTTGATCACATGCAAGGGAATTCAACAACATGCATGTCATTATGTGCACACATGCGATCCCATCCATTTGGCACACTCACTGAGGCAAAGATAAGAAGCAATTCCAACTGGAGTTGAAGATGTATTTCGACAAGTTGATGTGCATGCCCACCAACACACACATACACTTTACATGGACATGTTTCCTGTACGGTCACACCCAGGATGACCATGTGCATGCTATCAGATGAGTTGGACATAGGAGCCATATTAGTGTACCTGGATGCAATGGAGGCAAGAGTTCGCTCAGCAAGATGTCACCATTAAGTGCATAGACACCATCACGTATGACCAAGCTTGGCATCAGTTCACCACCATTGACCATCACAAGGATGTCAAAGAGTTTGTCTCACCACAACGGTTTGATTGACAGTGATGTCTTGTATGGCTTGGTCAAGCCATTTTGTCTCACATGGGTACAAGTGCATTGTAATGTAACGTCTTGTCAAGTGGAAGGTCAAGTGTCGATAGCTGGATGTAACAATCATAGAGTAGATGAAGAGTCATGAGGGTAGACGAACTGTCACAAAGGGAAATTTCAAGGGCCACCCCACCCTTTTCTATAACTAGTCCCTCATAACTCAATATATAGGATTTTGGTCATCCAAGCTTCTGATAGGAGTATCTTAGAGAAATCTTGGACAATATTGTAACGCGCCTTGGCTTCTCCACTGTGCAAAGCTAGTATATCTCTTTGGAGGAGCAGGTGGTTGTGGCTGTAACGTTCTGTTATCGGAACTAGTGGTTGGACATGGATGTATTGTATGACAGGAACTTACACTTCTTAATATAACAGAGCCAACACGTTTCATGCATATGTTGTATTATACTCCAACTATCTTATTTACTCTAAATGATATATGTATTTGTTTTCTTATGCATGCGTGTATGGAAAATTCTGTATAAGTATGTACAAATCTTTCTAAAATGTGTTGTTGGTTTAACCATCACTTTGGATTGCTTGTTAACTTGCTTTCCAGCCTGTGATGCATCTCCGCTCATGTGTTCTCTTCCAAGCTGCATACTATTATAGGTTTCCAATGGGTGCACTCACCTCACCCTCCATGTGTTAGAACCTCTCATGCGCCTTCCTTGACTTACTGCAGTTGTCACATCCTTACTACCAATAGGGACACCTTACTTGCCTCTATGCGAAATTGCTATCAAGGCATTACCGTACAACCCATTGCTAGGATTCCTACACCAAACAGTCTAAGGTCTAATTGGGACTTCTTACCGGGGAGATCCCTTGACATGTTGATCGGTCCAACACAGTCAACAATATATTACACATTTTGTGTCTTTCACATTAAGTTTTTTTGTGACAATCGTATCAGAGTGGTTCATTCTCGATCAAAATGCTGCACAATTCATGATTATTATGGTCACAATTCATTGTTGTCATTCTTCTCTCTATCATTCTTCATCCTACTTGTTGCTCCATCCTTATCTCCCTTCTCTACCACCTCTTTCTTTTTAATCGTCCCTCTCAATGATTATCCTTGTCCGTTTTCTGTACCTGTTCCCAAACTTCTTTTGTCATGTCCTCCTTCCTGATAATGCCTGACCTTCAATCAAACATGATGCTATTCTGCCTCAGACTTCCAGTCGACCTTTTCCGACTAGACGCTGTCATTCTGGCTGCACTTATCCGCCTCGAAAAATTTCTTTCCTTGTTAGATATTTCCTGTCATTTTGTCTACCAGCTAGGGTCGCATCTAGCCCCCACCCACAACTTTTCAATCGTATATATTAATTATCTTATATATATTATTATATATTATATATTATATATATATATATATAATATTATATTACTAAGAAATGGGGGATGACACCAGATATCAGAAGGTGAGGGGAAAAAAGAAGAAATATAGTAGAATCAAATAAAAAGATAGTAAAGGATCAAGGGATTGGCGAGAAACCAAACCAACTAACAAGAGAGTTTGAGACTCGATACCAAAAAACAAAAAAAACCTATAATGTGGAAACCAACCAAAAATAGAATTATCGTAGAACCTCAGTGTAGAGTCTCGCAAAATCCAAACCTTGAACCAGTTGAGTTGAGTCCTAAAATATGCACCTTTAACCCATTAAACCAAATTATACCTAAGAACATGGACATTATTGTTGAAAAGAATACCTCACACAACCCCCACAAAACTTAGTGACCTCCACTACCATAATAAACATGAAATACAGTCGCATAACCATAAGAAATAGATAGGAAAATTCCTGAGCATAATACAATAAACTATATAATCACACACAACCTTCCATGTCCTTGCTTCCACCAAACTGTATAGCAATTTAAGCTATTTTCCCATGACCTTGTCTTCATCCACCATTTTATGTCATAGTTTCTCTGCTTTTGGATCAAATCTCATAGTTATACTGGAGACAGGATCAAATGTAGTCTCCATTGTTATTCACCCTTCTAGATTATTCTTAACACTACTATCAATAATGGAAGTGTTCACATGTTCCTTAGCTTTATGTTTTGTCATTTAGATGCACTACATATTGAATGCTATCTTTCTTTTAGGTAGTGTATCACCCATCATTTATTGAGTTAGCTCTCATTTCGATGTGTGAGTTTGTTTCCCACTTTGGAGCACCCATCTTATAAAAATACTCCACACACACACACACATATATATATATATATATATATTCTATTTTTAAAACTTTAATTATACCAATTTTAAATACAATTGTTTGAAGGGTGGTTCATATACAGAACGTTCTTTGATATAATATCGGACGAGATTCAATCAGTCGAAATTCGGAATCTGAAATTTTACCCCTTACCATCAATGGGTGGGCTAGAGCATTTTACAACACGACCCATAATATGCATCACTTATGTATCTGAGCACATTTTTCCTGTTGCGTTCTCACGGAAACTACCTTTCTTGTATCATCAAAGCCATCCCCATTAATACAGCTCCAACATTTATCCCGATCCCAAATTTTAGGGCAATACCTACTGTACCATCTCAAATATCCACATATTCCCCTGCCATTAACTTCACAATTTTCTCCCACCTCAAATTAACTACTTTATATTCAAATTAAAATAACATGAACATTTTTTTAATTCCACCACACCATAATTTTACATCAAATCTTATAAAAACCATACCATAAAACATGCTTAAGCTAAAGAAATACTAAAATAGTTTAGTTTTAAATTTTATTCTACCATTAACCAAATCCTAAATATTATTAAGCTTTACCTAATTCTATTGTACCCTACTAACCAACTATATAATGATATTAACCTTTAGCTTTAAAACTATAAAAATAATTCATAATTATTATATATATATATATATTATTATATATATATATTAATAATATTATATATATATTATATATATATTTAATATATATATATATAGAATATATATTTATAGTATTATATTTAATAATTTTAATTATTATTATTTATGAAAGGGTTTTTATGGTCAAAATATATGATCCATCACCTTTGTGGCCAGTCAATGTCTATATAGGCAACTGTCACGAACAAAATTGTAATCAATCATTCAGTTTTTCATTAATAACATGCACGCACACACACACACACACACACATATACATATATTACACATTTTGTGCCTTTGGCATTAAGTTTTATTCTCATAATGGTATCAGAGCACTTCGTTCTCGATCAAAATGTTGCACAGTTCATGATCATTCTGGTCACAGTTCATTGTTATCGTTCTTTTCTATGTAATTCTTCATCCCACTCATCTCTCCATCCTTGTCTCCCTTCTCTACCACCCCGTTGTTCTTAGTTGTCCCTGTCACTGATTATCCATGTCTAACATATGTACCTCTTCCCAAACTCTGTCTGCCGCATCCTCCTACCTGATCATCCCTAATCTCTAATAAAAAATGTCACCAGTTTACCCAAAACTTTTGATCAACATTTTCCATCCACATCCTGTCATTTCGGCTACACTTATCCACCTCAAAAAAATTTGTTCCTTGTTAGATATTTTTTTGTCGTTTTTTCTGTCAACTAGGGTTGCTTTTGTCCCCCACCCACAACTCTTCAATCCTGATATATATATAAGAAATGGGGGATGACACTAGAGATCAGAAGGTGAGGGGAAAAAGGAGAAATATAGGAAAATCAAATCAAAATCTAGTAAAGGACCAAGGGATTTGTAGGAGAGTCGACCAACTAGACAAGAGAGTTTGAGACTCGAAACATAAACAAAAAAACTTGTAATTTGGAAACCAACCAAAAATAGAATTATTGTAGAAACTCAGTGTAGAGTTAAGAAAAATCCAAGCCTTGAACCAGTTGAGTTGAATCCTAAAATATGCACCTTTAACCCACTAAATTAGATTGT
>APFE030317108.1:39565-61748 GCA_000404065.3 Pinus taeda | reverse complement strand
ACCATAATAAACATGAAATACAGTTGCAGAACCATAAGAAATAGATAGGAAAATTCCTAAGCGAATTACAATAAATTATTCAATCACACACAACCTCCCATGTCACAGCTTCCACCAAATTGTATACCAATTTAAACTATTTTCCCATGACCTCGTCTTCATCCACCATTTTATGTCATATTTTCTTTGCTTTTCAATAAAATCTAATAGTTATATCAGGGACAGGGTTAGATGAGTCTCCATTGTTATTCACCCTTCTAGATTAATCTTAACACCACTATCAATAACGAAATTGTTCACATGTTTCTTCGCTTTTATGTTTTGTCATCTAGATGCACTACATATTGCATGCAATATTTCTTTTAGGTGATGTGTCGCCCATCATTTGTGGAGTTAGCTCTCATTTCAATGTGTGAGCTTGCTTCCCACTTTTGAGCACCCATCTTAGAGAAATACTCCTATTTATATCTTTATCTTTATTTTTAATTATATTTTCAAAACTTTTAATTATACCAATTTCAAATACTTTAAAACATTTTTTCTCCCACCTCGAATTAACTACTTTCTATTCAAATTAAAATAACATAAACAATTTTTTAATGCCATCACACCATAATATTACATCATATCTTATAAAAACCATACCATAAAACATGCTTAAGCTAAAGCAATACTAAAATAGTTTAGTTTAAATTTTATTATACCATTAACCAAGTCCAAAATATTGTTAAGATTTACCTAATTATATTGTACTATATTAAATAACTATATAATGATATTAAGTTTTAGCTTTAAAACTATAGTATTCATATCTCTCTCTCTCTCTCTCTCTCTCTCTCTCTATATATATATATATATATAAGATAATACATTTTTTATTTATTATTATTTATGAAGGGGTTTTTATGGTAAAAAAGATATGAACCATCACCTTTGTGACCAGTCATTGTCTATATAGGCAACCGTCATGAAGGAAATTGTAATCAATTATTCAGATTTTCATTAATAACACACACACATATTTTAAAAATTTTGTGTCTTTCACATTAAATTTTGTTGTTGCAATGGTATTAGAGTGGTTTGTTCTTGATCAAAACATTGCGTAGTTCATGATCATTTCGGTCACAGTCCATTGTTGTCGTTCTTTTCTCTGTAATTCTTCGTCCTGCTCATCGCTCCATCCTTGTCTCCCTTCTCTACCACCTCATTCTTCTTAGCCAACCCTAGCACTAATTATCTTTCTCCGTTGTTAGCACTTGTTCTAAAACTATGCTTGTCACATCCTCCTACTCAACCATCCCCAACCTCCAATCAAATCCGCCAGTCTGCTTGACACTTTCAACTGACCTTTTCTGACCACATCCTCTCATTCTGACTACACTTATCTGCCTTAAAAAATTTGGTTCGTCATTATATATTTTTCATCGTTTTGTCTGTGAGTTAGGGTCATGCTTGTCTCCCACCCACAAATTTTGAATTCTTAGTAATATATATTACTAAGAAATGGGGGATGACACCAGAGATTAGAAGGTGAGGAGAAAAAAGAAGAAATATAGGAGAATCAAATCAAAAGTTAGTAAAGGACCAAGGGATTGGTAGGAGAGTCAACCAACTACACACGAGAGTTTGAGACTTGAAACATAAACAAAAAAAATTTGTAATGTGAAAACCAGTCGAAAATAGAATTATCGCAGAAACTCAGTGCAGAGTCTCGCAAAATCCAAGCCTCCAACCAATTGAGTTAAGTCCTAAAATATGCACCTTTAATCCACAAAACTAGATTTTACCTAAGAACATGGACATTATTGTTGAAGAGAATACCTCACACAACCCCCACCCCCCCCCCCCCCCAAAAAAAAAAAAACTTAGTGACTCCAATACCACAATAAACATGAAATACAGTTGCCAAACCATAAGAAATAGATAGGAAAATTCCTGAGCATATTACAATAAACTATATAATCACACAAAACCTTCCATGTCATAGCTTCCACCAAACTGTATACCAATTTAAACTATTTTCCCATGACCTCGTTTTCATCCACCATTTTATGTCATAGTTTCTATGCTTTTCGATCAAATCTCATAGTTGTACAAGGGGAAGGATCAGATGTAGTCTCCATGGTTATTCACGCTTCTAGATTAATCTTAACACCATTATCAATAATGGAATTGTTCACATGTTCCTTTGTTTTATGTTTTTTCATTTGGATGCACTACATATCGCATGAAATATTTCATTTAAGTGATGTGCCACCCATGATTTATGGAGTTAGCTGTCATTTCAATGTGTGAGCTTGCTTTCCACTTTTGAGAACCCATCTTTTATATATATATATAACTTTTAATTATACCAAATTAAATACATTAAAACATTTTTTCTCCCATCTCACATTAACTAATTTCTATTCAAATTAAAATAACATAAACATGTTTTTTAATGCCATCACACCATAATATTACATCGAATCTTATAAAAACCATACCATAAAACATGCTTAAGCTAAAGAAATACTAAATTAGTTTAGTTTTAAATTTTACTATACCATTAACCAAATCTAAAATATTATTAATATTTACCTAATTCTATTTTACTGTATTAACCAACTATATAATGATTCAAACTATAGCATAAGTGTTATGAACAAATAATTCATAAAAATAATAATAAATAATATATCTATCATTTTTAGTTATTATTATTTATGAAGGGGTTTTTATGGTCAAAAACATATGACCCATCACCCTTGTGACCAATCAATGTCTATATAGGCAACCCTCACAAAGGAAATTGTAATCAATCATTCAATTTTTCGTTAATAACATATATATATTACACATTTTGTGTCCTTCGCATTAAGTTTTGTTGTCACAGTGGTATCAGAGCAGTTTGTTCTCAATCAAAATGTTGCATAGTTCATGATCATTCTGGTCACAGTTCATTGTTGTTGTTCTTTTCTCTGTCATTTTTTGTCCCGTTTGTCACTCCATCTTTATCTCCTTTCTCTACCACCTCATTCTTCTTAGTCGTCCCTGTCATCGGTTATCCTTGTCTTTCTTCTGCACTTGTTCCCAAACTCTACCTGTTGCATCCTCCTACCTAACCATCCCCAACCTCCGATCAAATGTGCTTCCAGTCTACCTGACACTTACGGGTGACCTTTTTTGACCACATCATGTCATTCCAGCTGCACTTATCCGCCTTGAAAAAACTGGTGCCTCGTTATATATTTTTCGTCGTTTTGTCTGTAAACTAGGGTTGCGTCTACCCCCCACCCATAACTTTCCAATCCTTATATATATAATATATATATATATATATATATATATATAATTATATATATATATATATATATACCAATAAATAATAATAATAATATTTTTAAAAATATGGGTTATACAAAGAAGAAAAACAAATCCAAAATGGGGAATAAAAATGATGAAGCCAAAATTGGTAAATATCCAGCATAGCTTGATAAGGTACGTCGTACATTGTCGAAAAAAGGAAAACAAAGTTAGGAGAAGGACATAAGAAGATGATTGAAAATAAAGAGTAATTAGCGAGTGATATAAAAAAATAGACAACATTGAAAAAATGTTGCAAGGAATGTGGAACCAAGAAAAAAGGGATTTTGATTATTGTTGGCAAGTCTTCTTAAAATTGAGGGATGAAGAAAAGCGTGAATCATCCCGTAAGGTTAAAAAACAAGAAGAAAGAATGGATTAGTTAATAGAAAGGGTGAATTCATTTTTTGTTAATCCTTTAAATGTTCAAGCACAAACACAAAGCCCCAAAACTCTAGATAGTAAATATCACCCAAACCATGAAATTCCATAACTTTCGCAAATACACTTCTCAGGTAGCCAATATTATACAAAATTTCCATAAAAAAAACTATTAGTGAATTAAGAAAGAGATACCCAAGTACGATGGTAAAGACCATAAAGGCGTTATTGTTTGGGTTAATAAAATGGAAGCCATTTTTCAATCTAAACCACCACTAGGTGAACATAAGAAAATCATGACAACTTCCAAGAATTTAGAAACAGAGCCATATGATTTGTTCTTATGGTGGTCTAGAAAATGTGACGCTCTTTCCTTTAATTAGAATATTTTTTCTGATGTCTTGCTGAAACGGTTTTTTTGACAAAGAAGAAGATGTCTACGAAAAAAAATCATCTCAAGCAAAAAGGGTATGTAAGTGAATATACCCACAAATGGGAAGTATTGGCTACAAGACAAAGAGGATTTACATATGAACAACTACTTAAAACATATAGATGTGAACTTAAAGATCATATTCATGCGTAATTGAAATTGTACAAACCCAAGACTATCAAAGAAGTTATACATGTAGTAAGGATTATCGAACAAAAGCATAAATTAAATCAATCATCATATACCAATTCTAAAAAATCAAGCAATTACTCGAAGGGAAAATCAAGTAAGAAATATTTGGACAAGTCTAACAAGTATATTCCACCTCAGTTGCCAGAATAAGGGAACCAATATTTGAGTTCTAAAAAGACGAAGGATGACAAATGTTGGAAGTGTGGGGACAAATTTTCACCGGGACACAAATGCAACACACAAAACTATACAGTTGTGAAGAAGAATAAGAAGAGGACTCCTCGAGTAGTGACTCTAATGAAGGTACTAACAAGGAAAATGATGCTCCAAAAACAGAGCCAAAAGAAGAGGCTATGTCGCTAATTTCCCTAGTCACAATCATGGGAATAACACAACCACAAACCCTAAAGCTAATAGGACATATTAAGAGAGAAAACATCATTGTATTAATAGACACGGGAAACACCCACAATTTCATAGATGTTAATGTAGCAAGGAGACTAAATATATTTCTATATCTTGCAGTAGATATAAGAGTTATGGTGGAAGATGGTAAGAGAATATATGGATTAGGGAAATGTCACAAGGTCAAATTTCAATTAAGTTATTACGAAATTGAATCTAGATTTTACACAGTACCCTTGGGAGGTGTAGATGTTGTCCTAGGAATACAATGGTTACAAACATTGGGAACATATTTCACAAATCACCAGAAGAAATTTATAAAGTTTAAATGGGATGGAAGGGAATATAAATTGTTTAGGTTTCAAGCTCCTCCTACTCAAATCGTATTTGCGCAACAAATGAAGAAACGTATTAAAAAGGAGCACACATATTCATCGCACAATGTCAACAGTTAGAATGTTATGTACAGAAGGAATTCACCATCAACATGAGGGTACAACCATGATCCAGAAATATAACAAGGTATTTTAAGAGTTGCCTATGAAATTACCTCCAAAAAGGAAGATAGAACATTTCATTGAAGTCAAACCAGATCTAACACCCATGGATGTCAAACCATATTTCTATCCTTATCGTCACTAAACAGAGATAGTAATACTAATTAAAGACTTGAAAGTATGTGGAGTTATTACAAAGAGTAGAAGCCCATGTGCCACTCCACCATCCTCCACCATCCCTAGTATGTCAACTTCTATGTCTCAATGAAAGTGATCAATGGGTGTTATTGGAATCCTATCTCATTGATCCTTCACCTACACTGCAAAGATTGTTTGGCCTTAGTGCCCAAGTGGGCTTAATCTATGTGTGTTGATTTATTAAGGTGTAGTGTTTCAAGTCTTGGCTTAGCGGTGTTAACCAAGCTCACATTCGCTTAAGGTGCGAGTCTGTGAATGGTGTGTCAAGTGGATGAGTTAATTAAGTATGTTTCATGATGCCATGTGCTGCTGAAAGTAAAATGTTGAAATACTATAAGAAAATCTAAAAAATTATAGAAAATAAACAGCTAATTAAGCACAAAAAACCCCACCCATAAGAGCTACTAAGCAACTAAACAAGAGAGGGAAAAAAAGCTACTCAAAGACACATAGAAAGGCCAAAAATATATAATTTCAAGGGATTGGGATCTAAAGGCTCTAATCTGTTGTAAATGGTGCAGACAAAAAACAAAAATCAAAGGTGAAAAATTCTGCCAAGGACATGCGTGAAGCTTTAAGACTTAGGATGCTCAAGGGGATCTTAACGGGGAAAAGGCAAAAACAAACTCTAAATGGAGAAAAGTTAAAGAAACCTATCCAATAGATCTAAAAACTAGTGGCTGAAAAATGTTAAAAACCCTAGGCTCCTCACTCAAAAAATCTCTTCCTAACAATGTGGAGGTGTACTTTAAACCGTAGGAGGATTTTTCCTTCCTCAAAGAGACAAAGAAAGTGGATCTAGACCTAAGAGAGACTGAAAGTAGAGATGAAGTACCCAAACCAATCTACAAACAACACTCTAATAAAATCTATAAAGAAATTGAAAAATTTCCAGAAAATGTACAAAACACAAGTATTGACTTGTTTTTGAGGCAAACACAGTTTTCTAGCCAAAAAGTGCGCTCTAAAAGGACTAAAGGGTGATGATAGGAATAAAAAAGCAACAAACAACAAGAAAACACCTAGTGCATTGGTGCCAAGTGTAAACCAACTATTTTAATGATGTTACTCTAATGCAAGCAAACACATCATATGAAAGAAATTAAAGACCCCTAGCCTAGAAGTAATCTAAATCCTCAAACAATCGTAGATCTATTGTTTTAGATGGCCTTCCAAAGAACTTCTTACTTGACGAAATCTAATCCCCACAAGCAGAGTTGTCTAGAGAAAGGTGGGGTAGAGAACCAATGACTTCCCATAGCCAGTCCTATAGGGTGTTTTCCTAAGATTGGTCACTATGGTTACCTTCATCCCACGGGGGTGGTCGATTCTTAAGATTCTTGGTAGTCAACCACCTCATGGAATTCCCTACCATGGGTTGGGTAGCCCCGAGGAGAATTGCTCGCACGATGACCTAGCCTAACCCCCTCTGAATCGGGTTTCTGATGCACTTCGGCTTTGATCGTGCGATGGTGAAGGATTTTAAACTCCCTAGTATGTCAACTTCTATGTCTCAATGAAAGTGATCGATGAGTTTTATTGGAAGGCTATCTCACCGATCCTACACCTACGCTACAAATATTGTTTGGCCCTGGTGCCCAAGTGGGCTTAATCTATGTGTGTTGATTTATTAAGATGTAGTATTTTAAGTCTTGGATTAACAGTGATAACCAAGCTCACGTTCTCTTAAGGAATGAGTGTGTGAATGATGTGTCAAGTGGAAGAGTTAATTAAGCATGTTTCATGATGCCATGTGCTTCTAAAAGTAAAATGCTGAAATACTGTAAATAAATTTGAAAATGACAAAAAATAAACAGTCAATCAAGCACACAAAACCCCACCCACAAGGGATACTAAGCAGATAAGAAAGAGAGGGAAAAGAAACTACTCAAAGACACATAGAAAGGCCAAAAATATCTAATGTCAAGGGACTAGGATCTAAAGGCTCTAATATGTTGTAAATGGTGCATACAAACATAAAAAAAATTAGAGGTGAAAAATGCTACAAAGGACAAATGTGAAGCTCGAAGACTTAGGATGCTCAAGGTGATCCTAAAGGGGAAAAGCAAAACCCAAACTCTAAATGGAGAAAAGGTAAAAGAAACCTATCCAACATATTTGAAAAGTAATGGATCATATCTAAGAATCAGTGGTTGAAAATGATGAAAACCCTAGAATCCTCACTCAACAAATTCCTTTCTAACAATGTGGAGGTGTGTACTCTAAACCCTATGTGGCTTTTTCCTTACTTAAAGAGACAAAGAAAGTGGATCCAAGCCTAAGGGAGAGTGAAAGCAGAGATGAAGTACCCAAACCAATTTGCAGACAACACTCTCGGCAAATCTATAAAAAAAAAAAAATGAAAATTTTCCAGAAAAGGTACAAAACGCAGGTACTGACCTGTTTCTGAAGAAAACAAAGTTTTCTAGTCAAAATGTGTGCTTTGCAACTCACTTATGGGATTGAAAAGTGTGTTCCACTCCCGAGGGTCTTAGTTGGTAGATCTCACATAGATTTTGTCGTCTCTTGCTCGGCTCGTACCCGTGACCTACAAAAAAACCAGAAAACCACCATAATCCGAAAATTTGACAAAATAGGGTTTAATACTATAAATAGAAATTGAGAGGCCAAAACCAACTAGAGAAAACTCTGAATTTTTTTGAAACTTCAGTCACCCAAGAATGTTGTTATTACATCAGTGGAGTCATCATTTGTTGACAACAAATGCAACTAAAAACCCAGTGGAGTTGTCATTTTTTAGTGTGAAATTTCTTGGAAGGTGTACCAAAAACAATTCACTTAACTCACTAGGTGACAAGTGACCCTAACAACAATTTGATGGCTCCTGTCGATCTAGATCTGCAACAAAAACAGAAAAACCTGTAGTAAAAAGTATAAATGACCTAGAACAGAAAGCATCAATGTAGAATATCCAATGTAATAACCTAAACGGAAAGACTTTTTTAATGAATTAGTATTTTATTGATAGCACCTGGTGAAGGAGATATATAGAAGGGTCTGCAAGTCACTAGGTGACAAGTGAAATTTCTTGGAAGGTGTACCAAAAACAATTCACTTAAGTCACTAGGTGACAAGTGACCCTAACAACAATTTGATGGCTCCTGTCGATCTAGATTTGCAACAAAAACGGAAAAACTTGTAGTAAAAAGTATAAATGACCTAGAACAGAAAGCATCAATGTAGAATATCTAATGTAATAACCTAATCGGAAAGACTTTTTTAATGAATTAGTATTTTATTGATAACACCTGGCGAAGCAGATATACAGAAGGGTCTGCAAGTCCCCCTCGTGGGACGGGTCCTTTGATATCTTTGATGCTTCAGAAACTGGTTCTCTCTCTCAATATGTGAAAAACCCAGACAAAAGTGGAGAACTCTAAATGGGAGCTCTAGAAAAATGACGATAATATTGACAATGATTATGATCATGGTGAGAAATGAATGAAAAACCCTCCTATTGATAACAAAGTATTGGGTTGATCTCGAAAATGGAGAATAATAAAATAATATTAACCAAATTCAGATCTAACCACTTGGAATACTTTATTATATTTACTAGAGAGAGAAAATATATTTAAAATGGTTAAATATATTTATTTAGAAATAATTAACATATAAAATGATTTATTAATTATTTTGCGAGAATTAAGAATGGTGTGAAATCAAAATAATTATTAAATAGTGATTTAATAATTATTCCAATAACAGATATAAGGAAAACTAAATAAATAGTGATTTATTTCAATATTCCTAAGGGATTTAGTCAAATGTGATAGGGAATAACTATTTAAATAATGATTTAATAATTATTCCTAGAGAAAATTAAATAAATAATGATTTATCTAATTATTCTCATGGGGTTTTTTAATTAAATTAGAATTTTTTTTTTAAAGGTGGTTTACTAAACTATTTTCCACAGTGAAAGTGATTTTACTATGGTAAAATTAAATCTACATGTTGTATTTAGATCCACCTAGTTAAATGGCTAGGTAATCATTTTCTGATGATAATAGATTGCCCCCCACACATATGAGTGTTAGGAGAAAATCATATGACAAAAATACATTGTTGATTACACTTCCACAAGACACTAAAAGGGGAGCCATAGAGAGAGAGAATTGAAGCGATTCAAGGATGGACAAATAATGGAGGGGGAGAGACCTGCTAAACTGGTAGAAGTCTCCTTTTATGTGGTAGTACATGATCTCAAATGAGGCGGTGGAGGCATCCCATAACTGCAGAGATAACTACGTACAAATAATAATGGTGAGCCCAACAATGTGGGACTAAGCGACAAAGTACATGATACATGATACATTGGCATCAATGGGCCAAAAATAATACAAATAGATCCCATATACATAATGTGCCTAGAAAAACATAGGTTGAGATTGAATACAATAACATTTGAGTACATGATATATTATGCCCCTGAAAATGACATGGGGAGGGGGGATCACAACCAAGGAAGCCCTACTAAACATAAAAGGGCTATGAAGGTCTGAATGGATCATTTGAAGGAAACATGCATGTTGTGGGCACTACAAGTGGCGGAAACCGAACCCATCACATCTGTGGAGCTGCATCTAAGGCTGGATACAAATATTTGGTCATTCAGACATGTGGGGGGGGTACCTGAAGGGTCACCCCCTCATGAGTTCTGAAAACATATCACACACACTAGGGAATCATTGGGACAATCGTCTGGATCACCAAACCGTCAAGTGTATGAATCTCAATCATGCGATAAGGAGCTAATGTCGATCATGTGAGAAAAAACTAAGTCAAAGGGAAATAATGATTCCCTTTACTTGATCTAAGGCACCAAAAAAAATATGGAATCTGGAACCAAGGTACACCTCCCTCTAGACTACTCTTATGGAATAAATGTGTTGAGGTCGACAGAAGAGAGCCTACCAGAGTTAAGGAAATGAGGAATCCCCAACAAAGGCACAAGGGAACATAGGAGAGTGACTGATGGACTAGAACCAGGGATGATGATGGAAGGAAACAAGATGGATGGCAGACCCATGAATTCCCCTGTCAAAGCATAATAAAAATGGTTGACCTAGCACTGACTCGATTTCAAAGGGGATGGTCGATGACTCAAACGGGGGTTTGGCAAAGATGGAGCAGAAGGACTCGAGGCCAAATATGAGTAAAATGAGAGAAAAGTGACATGACTACGAATGAAACACTGTAACGGGACTCAATGGGGACTCAAAACATAATCCATAAGTACAAGGGTGACACATCTCAGATGCTCTAAACAAGGGTGACTTGATGATGCTGCCACGTGGGGGAGGCCCAGTGGGGACCATGAAAACATGAGTAAATGATGGTTACTCGTGATGAAAATTGACAAGTAATTTAACCAGTGCAAATGTGAATTAGTACCAGAGTACGGGTGTCTCACATGAAGAGATTCGATTTGAAGAGGTGGCAGAGTGACACCTCATGGAAAAAATGGTTTTCTGGTGAAGTTTCAAATTACCAAAAACAAAGAGAGACCCAATATAGAACTCAGTGAGATGTTTCCAATGGTGCTGACAATTTGTAAAACAGAGCTACGGTTTGATCGCAATGGACTTTTTGCCTCCAAATCTAATTCATTTTCATAGTGAGCTATGGAGAATTTGGAGAGGAGGAGAATTCCGTAAATCTAGTGGAGATCAGAGTGGAGAAACCGATCATTGGAATCAAGATCTGCAAGTTGGAGGTAAGTGACCTTACTTGTCTAAAGATGGCCTTAATGCTTCTTGGAAGAATGGTGATTGTTGAAGAATTAAGGAAATAAAATATCAAGGAATGAACTACTAGAGAAGGTCTAGAATCATCCCCGCTCACCAAGTCAAACATGGGAACTAGATGGTAAATATGGAATCATATAGAGTAGAATATTTGAATAGGTGGTATTAACGATCTACAATATTCAATGTGTATATGGCTCATCGAAGAAGCCAGTAGGACAAACTATCCAAAGAATGGGAGGATAATTGACCATACCTAGATCGTTGGCATCTAAGTTGAAAATTATTTTAATCAAGTGAGAAGGGGGCCAGGGGTCATCATGCCCCCAAGCATAAGATACTGGCCCCCATCATGTGATGATGGGGTGGATTGATCAGGTGGGAATGATTCCCCCTAGCTGGATGAGTTTGTGGAATGCCATTGTGTTCCAAGTGCTAGAATAAGGGGTTCAAGCATCTCGACCCAACCGGCACAAGATCTTCCAAAGGATGATCAGGAAATGTAAGGGCATATGTGTCCCCCGAATGTGTTATGGGCATACCAAATGAATTTAAAGTAGTGGACTCCAAACACATTTAGATGGTACATAATATGTTTATACATGATGTGGTTTGCCATTTGGTTATGTTATGGATGTCTTCTTGTGAGAAGAGTGGAGAGATACAGTTAGAGAAAGGAAATGGTGGATTACCAATCTCATTTGGCATTGCATATATGAATCAAATGGACTGAATTTTTGGGTTCGCATTCATGGTGTCACCATACCAAAGAGTAGTTTTGGATATAATGAATTGATGCTTATCTAGAAAACAAGGTGGTTGGAAAACAATAATGTCTAAGGGACTGGGTTGTTGAGGCAAGATGGAGGGATGAGTAAGTGGATCATCCCAAGAGTGATCTGAAGTGATATGAGACTACAGACGTTCTTCTAAATGGGGAAGAATAATGGTACTAGAGTCAACACTACCAGATGCAAGAGGAGGGTTAGGGAGAAGTCCTTCTCCTTGACTCTTAAATATGGATCCCCCCTTACCTAAACATTGGGTGTCAATATAAAGGCCACAAGTTGGGCATGGTTCAAATTTGTGGGTTCGAAGTAAGGGGTGGTTAAATCAATCGACTTCACTGTGAATGAATTCTTTGGACTCCACAACATATTTTTCATGGGTCTACTGTGGAAGGAAGTATGCACGATGGTGCATATCATCCCAAGGGTAATCAGGAGTGGTCATAGCTTCCATGATGTGTTCATCAAACTGGAAGATGGGCGAACTGGTGGAAGAAGGACCACATGATGGTGAAGAGATACTTGAAGCATATTCATGAGAGACAAGGTTCAAATATGAATTTCCAATGTTGGGAGAAATTTGACAAGTAGATGGAATATCTACTGATGTTAAGATTGGTCTGTTCATCCTAGAAGGTTCAACAGAATCACAAGAGGAGACATCAAGGGAGTTCCAAGGCATCGACCTCATGGATGATGACAGGTAGAGAATAGGAGCAGAACTATCTATCATCTTGACATCAGGGGGAGGGATCACAATGGGTGTTTGAGAGACCTCTTTTTCCAGTGTAGAAGTGGGACTAGAATCTGTAGGTAAAGGAGAGGTGGAATCATTACAAGCAACCTCTAATTTGCAAATCACTTTAAGTGTATCGTGAAAATATTTGGGATGGGGACAGTGATGGGAATACACACAAAGCGCATGGGTGGTTTGTGTGTAACGATTGGATATTCTTATATGACTGAGGTAAGGTGACATGGACCTCAGGAATGTTAGAATCAGGGAAGGTATCAGTGACCACATCCTTAACATGAGGGAATTTAGGACAGTTATTGGTGGTATGACCGGAAACATCACACAAAGCATAAGGAGGAAGAGGATTTAGTGGCTTAGGTGGCGCTGGAGTTAATGGGGGACCCTTATCTTGGGTTCCTTCTTTCATGCTTTTCCCCCCTCATTAGATACTTTCACAACAGGAGTAGTCTCCTATTGAGGTTGTTGTGGAACTGAAGCAAAGGCAAGGGTTGGAACAACTGGTTGGACTAGGGTCAAAGCAATGTAAGGTTTCAATTGGTTTGGTGGATTATTTACAGGGGGATCGATGTACCAAACTGGGATCCCCAAGGTAATATTAGGTAAACTCAACGTAGCCATGATAGGTGTAGAATAAACTCAAGGAGGTGGAAATAAGAACGGTATCTGACCGAAAGGATATTGGCATGGGGAATTGAGCCACAATGGTTAAGGCCTGGGAAAAATATTCCGGATGGGAATGGATTGGGAGATACATCAATAGAAGGAAGTGATCCTTGAGGAGTTGTACCAACATATTAGGTTGAGTTAGGCATAACAGGTTGTAGAGGTGCGGTCTGTTGTGGGGGAATATCGAACCATTTGTGGGTGGCTCGCAATGCTTGGAGCATGAAAACACTTGAAGGTTTAGGCTCAGAAGGAATAGGTGGTGGACCATAGTAAGCACCAAGAAAATTGGAGTCTTTGTAAACTCCTAGAGAAACACTGGTGAAAGATGAGACCTTGGTATTGTCAGACATGAAGGAAATGTTGGATTAAGGTGAAGTCTAGGCTTTTGTATCATAGTACGTCCACTGGTCAATTGCGATGATCTTTCCATTGTGGGGAAATCACATATTACAGTGTACCATAGATGCTACAATTGACATAGCATATGTATAGCTATAACCCAAAAGGATGTTATAGTCTAAGGGAGCATCAATGACTTCATTGCCAATACAGACTGTCTTGCCAACAACTGTGACTGGGCAGTTGCGGTATAAGCCAAGGGGCTGTGAAGGATGACCATCCCATGCACGCATAGTGATGGTGGACAAAGAGAAGTCAGGGGAACCTAGTTTCTTCCAAACACTGGCATCCATCATGTAGGTGGAGACGCCTTCGTTAATGATACATCGTTAAATAATGGTGTTTCTAATGGAGGCTAAAATATGAAATGCAACAGATGATGGTAGGGGAGGATTTCCTGACTTTTCAACATGAAAGAAAATCATCTAATCATCTTGGGGATCCACGGTGCCTAGAGAATATAATAGATATTTTCTATGTGATAGGCACATCTAGAGGACTTCCAACGTTGACATGGTAGCAAGAGATTGTGCCAAGTCATCTACTATGTTATACATATGGGAAGCTTTGGCAGAAGTAGCATTTCGACATAATCGACCTTTGGGGATCTTGATAATAACCTTGACCTTAGGCAGAGGTATCTATAAGGTAACATTGGGTGATGATAGAGGCTCGGTGGACACTTTGGGTTGGGACTCAATCGCTGGCTTAGCAAGTGGCTTGCCATACTAGCATGATTGAGTCTAGAGGTTGACTTGTTCGGTATTGACCTCATCATAATTCATCATAATAATATGATAATCATGGTGCCCAGATGGAGGGGTTGGTTGAGTTGCCTGACCTTGTGTAGGTTGGGCAAATATCTATCCTTGGTGAGGGAAAGGATTGGTAAGCACGGTCAGTTGAGATGAAGCAGGAGGGGGAGGGGGAGCAGTGGGTTGTGATCCTCAAGAAGTTGCTTGAGATTCCCATACTTGTTGCATATGAGGTAAAAGAGGACACTCATGGGTATAATGACCATATATGTTGCAACAAGAACAAGGTTTGTTTGTACGAAGACCCTTGTTCTTCTTGGGTTAACCGTCTTATTGCTAGGCTGCGGGATTAGGTTGAGGACCCTGAGGCACATTGGGAGAAGGACTCTAGTTTCCTTGATTACCTTGAGACTGCTTGTTCCTATTACCCTTCCCCTTGTTCCCTTTCTTGGGGTTAGGGAGATTGGATCCACTCTTATGGGCATACACTTGTCCTTATGGAGGAGGTGGTTGTTGCGGCAGATGGGGAGTAGGCATGGGGAGCTGGGATGTTCGTCTCGGAGGATCTAGAGCACTAGGTTGTGCATATGGATAATAAGGAGATGGGGAAACATTGTGATAAATAGGTGGTGTAATAGATGGCCATGGCATCTGTTGATGTAGATGGGGATATGCATATGGCGTGATGGGACCTAGATAAGGATTTCCCCGAGGAGGATTAGGGTAGGGATAATTGTACATGGAACTGGTCCCTCCTTGAGGTTGACCATAACTCAACTGAGGTGGAGCATATGGTGGGGGGTGTGAAATGGTTCTGATAATGACATCCGTGGCATGAGATGGCCTGGCACAATAGCAACACCAGGCCAAGGCAGATCGGGGATGACAGTGTAAACGTAACCTGACTGGGCTCAAATTAAGTCAAATTTTAAGGCTATTTGGAGTTCCTTTTCCTCAAACTGGGGGAAGTGTTATGCAACATCTTTAACTATGGGGGCCAACAATGATCTATGGAACCAAGCCATATAGACTCGGTCTTCAAAGTCAGGGGCTCTACAGATGCTCCTCATTCTACGTCATTCCTGAACATGGTCGGAAAGACGAGTGGAAGAAGTTTGACGGAAAGAAGTCAAAAGTTCTGTACTGATATCATAATGGAGAGGTAACTAGAAATATGAAATAAAGGTTGTACCAAGAGTCGCTAAAGTGGAATGGGTTTCTCTGGGTTGGTCGATATACCACTTAGCAGCAGCTCCAGTGAGTGTGCATTGGAACAAATGAAGATGAATGGAGTCTTCAGTAATGGAATTGGATGAACACCACATATGGACGGAGTTAACATGATTAGTTGGATAATATCCATAATTACCTTCAAACTTTGGGATATCTTAAGGGAGTTTAGTAGGCATTTCTAGCCATGTGGGATTGTGGAGAAGGGGATCATTGATAATCTAGTTAAAATCTAGGAGATTTAAACCAGCCATAAAAGGAAGTAAGGGAGTAGAAGTGACCACACCGGTGGGGGTTCCGCTAGTAGGGGTACCCTGGTTAGCACATGGGTTACCACCCTGAGTTCCTACACCTATATTGGTGCCTGACATGGTGGCGATATGGGGTTGAGAAGATGCAGAATCATAGGATGAATGGGATGAATCGACACAATGAGAATTAGAATTAGAATGATGAATTGATGGAGGATTGGGAGGATGTACTCAAACTCGGCAGGGAGGAGTAATATGTCCTAACTAGAATTGAGGGTGAAGACCTTGAATTCGATGCGACAAACACCTAGGGGGTGCTATGATGATAGACAATAACGATCGAAGGACTAAAGGGTGATGATAGGAATAAAAAAGAAACAAACAACAAGCAAACACCTAGTGTAGTGGTTCCAAGTGTAAACTAACTATTTTAATGATGTTACTCTAATGCAAGCAAACACATATTATCAAACAAAAATATCCCTAACCTAGAAGTGATCTAAAATCTCAAACAATCCTAGATCTACTATGTTAGATGGCCTTCCAAAGAACTTGTTACTTGACGGAATCCGATCCTCACAAGAAGCGTTGTTCAGAGAAAGGTGGGGTAGAGGACCAACTGCTTCCCACAGCCAGTCCTATAGGGTGTTTTCCTAAGATTGGTCACTACGGTTACTTTCATCCCATGGGGGTGGTCGAGTCTTGAGCTTCTTGGTAGTCATCCACCACTTGGAATTCCCTGTCACAGGTTGGGTAGCCCTGACGAGAACTGCTCACATTATGACTAATCCTAACCCCCTTTGAATCGGGTTTTTGACGCACTAAAGCTTTGATTGTGGGATGGTGAAGGGTTTTAAGCTCCTTGGTATGTCAACTTCTATGTCTCAATGAAATTTATCGATGGGTGTTATTGGAAGCCTATCTCAATGATCCTACATCTACACTACAAAGATTGTTTGGCCCTGGTGCCCAAGTGGGCTTAATCTATGTGTATTGATTTATTAAGGTGTAGTGTTTCAATTCTTGGCTTAGCTGTGTTAACCAACCTCACGTTCGCTTAAGGTGTGATTGTGTGAATGATGTGTCAAGTGGATAGTTAATTAAGCATGTTTCATTATGCTATGTGCTGCTGAAAGTAAAATACTGAAATACTATAAATAAATATGAAAATGACAGAAAATAAAGAGCCAATTAAGCACACAAAACCCCACCCATAAGGGCTACTAAGGATCTACGCAAGAGAGGGCAAACAAGCTACTCAAAGACACATAGAAAGGCAAAAATATCTAATGTCAAGGGACTAGGATATAAATACTCTAATGTGTTGTAAATGGTGTAGACAAACAACAAAAATCAGAGGTGAAAAATGCTACAAAGGATAGGTGTGAAGCTCTAAGAATTAGGATGTCCAAGGGGATCCTAAGCGGGGAAAGGCAAAGCCAAACTCTAAATGGAGAAAAGGTAAAATAAATATATCCAACAGATCTGAAAAGTAATGGATCAGATCTGAAAACCAATGGCTAAAAAAGATGAAAACCCTAGACTCCTCACTCAACGAATATCTTCCTAACAATGTGGAGGCGTACTCTAAACCCTAGGGGGCTTTTTTCTTCCTCAAAGAGACGAATCAATTGGATCTAGGCCTAAGAGAGGCCAAAAGTAGAGATGAAGTACCCAAACTAATATGTAGACAACATTCTCAGCAAATCTTTTAAAAAATTGAAAAATTTCCAGAAAAGGTACAAAACACAAGTACTGACCTGTTTCTGAGGAAAACACAATTTCCTGGGCAAAAAGTGTTCTCTGAAAAGACTAAAGATAGGAATAAAAAAGCAACAAACAACAATAAAACACCTACTGCAGTGGCGCCAAGTGTAAACTAATTATTTTAATGATGTTACTCTAATCCAAGCAAACACGTCCTATCAAAGAAAAAGACGCCTAGCCTAGAAGTGATCTAAATCCTCAAACAATCCTAGATATATTATTTTAGATGACTTTCCAAAGAACTTCTTACTTGATGGATTATGATCCCTGCAAGTAGAGTTGTCCAGAGAAAGGTAGGGTAGAGAACCAACTGCTTCCCAGAGCCAATCCTATAGGGTGTTTTCCTAAGAGTAATCACTATGGTTACCTTCGTCCCATGGGTGTGGTTGAGTCTTAAGCTTCTTGGTAGTCAGCCATCGCACAAAATTCCCTTCCATGAGTTGGGTAGCCCCGAGGATAATTTCTTGCATGATGACCTAGCCTAACCCCCTCTGCATCGGGTTTCTGACGCACACCAGCTTTGACCGTGGGATGGTGAAGGATTTTAAGCTCCTTGGTATGTCAACTTCTATGTCTTAATGAAAGTGATCGATGAGTGTTATTGGAAGCCTATCTCATTGATCCTACACCTACACTACAAAGATTGTTTGGCCCAAGTGTCCAAGTGGGCTTAATATATGTGTGTTGATTTATTAAGGTGTAGTGTTTCAAGTCTTGGATTAGTGGTGCTAACCAAGCTCATATTCACTTAAGGTGTGAGTGTGTGAATGATGTGTCAAGTGGATGAGTTAATTAAGCATGTTTCATGATGCCATATGTTGTTGAAAATAAAATGTTGAAATACTGCAAATAAATATGAAAATGACATAAAATAAATAACCAATCAAGCACACAAAACCCCACCCATAAGGGCTACTAAGCAACTAAGAAAGAGAGGGAAAACAAGCTACTCAAAGACACATAGAAATGCCAAAAAGACCTAATGTCAAGGGAATGGCATCTAAAGGCTCTAATCTGTTGTAAATGGTGTAGACAAAAAGAAAAAATCAGAGGTGAAAAATGCTGTGAAGGACAAGCGTGAAGCTCTAAGACTTAGGATGCTCAAGGGGATCTTAAGGGGAAAAGGCAAACCCAAAATCTAAATGGAGAAAAGGTAAAAGATACCTATCCAACATATCTGAAAAGTAATGGATGAAATTTGAAAACCGGTGGCTGAAAATGTTGAAACCCCTAGACTCCTCACTTAGCAAATCTCTTCCTAACAATGTGGAGGTGTACTCTATACCCTAAGGCTTTTTCCTTCCTCAAAGAGACAAAGCAAGTGGATCCGGGCCTAAGAGAGAATGAAAGCAGAGATGAAGTACCCAAACCAATCTGTAGACAATAGTCTCGGCAAATCTATAAAAAAATTGAAAATTTTCCGGAAATGGTACAAAACGCAGGTACTGACCTGTTTTTGAGGAAAACACAGTTTTCTCGCCAAAAAGTGCACTCTACAACTCACTTATGGGGCTAAAAAGTGCGCTCCACTCATGGGGGTCCCGATCGCTATATCTCGCACAGATTTTGTTGTCTCTTACTTGGATGGTACCTGTGACCTATGGAAAAACCAGAAAACCACGATAATCTGAAAATTTGACAAAATAGGGTTTATACTATAAATAGAAATTGGGAGGCCAAAAACAATTGTAGAAACCCTAAAATTTTCTGAAGCTTCGGTCACTCAAGAACGTTGTTATTACACCAGTGAAGTCGCCATTTGTTAACGACAAATGTAACTAAAAACCTAGTGGAGTCGCCATTTGTTAGTGTGAAATTTCTTCGAAGGTGTACCAAAAACACTTCACTTAATTCACTTGGTGATAAGTGACTCTAACAACAATTTGATGATTATTGTCAATCTAGATCTGCAACACAAATGGAAAAGCCTACAGTAAAAGGTATATAAGACCTATAACAGAAAGCAACAATGTAGAATATCCAATGTAATAACCCAATTGGAAAGACTTTTTTAATGAATAAGTATTTTATTGATAGCACCTGGTGAAGGAGATCTACAGAAGGGTTTGCAAGTCCCACTTCGTGGGATGGGTCGTTTGATATCATTGATGCTTCAGAGACTGGTTCTCTCTCTCAATATGTGGAAAACCCAGACAAAAGTGGAGAACTCTAAATGGGAGCTCTAGAAAAATGACAATAATATTAACTATGATTATGATCATGGTGAGAAATGAATGAAAACCCCTCCTATTTATAATAAAGTACTGGGTTGATCTCGAAAATGGAGAATAATAAAATAATATTAACCAAATTCATATCTAACTGCTTGGAATACTTTATTATATTTACTGGAGAGAGAAAAGATATTTAAAATGGTTAAATATCTTTATTTAGAAATAATTAAAAAATAAAATGATTTATTAATTATTTCCCAAGAATTAATAATGGTGTGACATCAAAATAATTATTAAATAGTGATTTAATAATTATTCCAATAAAAAAAGAAGGAAAATTAAATAAATAGTGATTTATTTAAATATTCCTAAGGGATTTAGTCAAATGTGACAAGGAATAACTATTGACATAATGATTCAATAATTATTCCTAGAGAAAATTAAATAAATAATGATTTATCTAATTATTCTTATTAGTTTTTTTGAATTTAATTCTAAAAATAATTTAATAAAGATGGTTTACTAAATAATTTAATAAAGGTGGTTTACTAAGTTATTTAATAAATGTAGTTTATTAAATTATTTTCCATAGTGAAAGTGATTTTATTATGAGAAAATTAAATCTACAATGTATTTTAAGCTAGTGATATTTTTTATGATAACAAACTATACAAAACATTACAATATCTCTTCCATACTAAATTATAGCGCACCTTTCAATATAAGAATACGAAATGATCTAATTTTAAATATTATTATACCATTTACCCAACTCCACAATATATTTAAGCTTCACTTAATTTTATTGTAATGTATTAATCAAGTACATAAGATTACTAAGTTTATTGGAAACAAAATTGTTGAGAATAGTTGGCTAATTCAGTTTAAGGATTTTGGGTATTTTTAAGGATATTTTTGGTATGTAATGTGTACATAATATTACTAAGTTTTATTATTAGATAACGTTTGAGAAAATGCAGATTGCAAACAAAATTGATGAGAGTAGTTTGCTAATTCAGTTCAAGGATGGATTTTGGGGTTTTTAAGGTTATAGAGTATTTTATAATATTTTAGTTAATATTTTTTTTTATAAGAATATAAAGTTAGTAATTTTTTTGAATATAATATATATATATATATATATATACTATATAATAGGGATTATATATATATATAATATAGTAGGAGTATACAGATGTGAAAAAGGGATGTGTTTTGACTAGAATTAAATGGTATGTAATTTAATTTATTTTTAATTAATATTAAATTTTAAGTAATCAATGAATTATTATTTTTTAAATATTAAGATGGAGAATAATAAATATATTAAAAGTGTGTTGCTTATTACATTTATAAATTTTCTAAATTTAATGTATTAATTAGTTATTATTGTAATCTAGAAAAAAATTTAGTAGTATTAATTTGAACATTAGTTAATTAATAAAATCTTTGGGGTTACTCTAATCTCACTGTTGACACGTAGCTACCAAAATAGCATTTTGTAGGTCTTACAATCCTCAGCTAACACATAGTTACTAAGTGTAACTTCTTGGGTCTCTAGTTCGGTCTCCTCTTGTAAACTGAGTCAAAATACAGGATTTGACCTTGATATTCTCAAATTTTCTGAGGATCACATTATTTCGATCACAAATTGAGTTGTGGGCCAAGGACAATTCTCTAGATTTATTATTACTAAACATAAATCAAAATATTTACCCAAAACATTTATTAAAATAATAATTACTTAAATAATAATAGTATATATATTTTTTAATTAATTAAAATAAATACTACAAAGTAATAATTTTCATGAAAACTAGCTTTAAGGGCGTAAACACATTGGCTACAAGGTGTATTATTAAGATACTTTTTGTGTAAAGGTAGTTGGTTCAAACCCTGATTTACTTGTCAGTATGGGAAATCTTGGATGCCTAGTAATTATAGTGATAGTAATTGGAATCAAGCTCTTATCACATGAATATGAACCTGGTAGTAATCAAAATCAACCTCTTGTTACATAAATACGAACATGATGGTAATCACAATCAACTTTTTGTCATATAGATATGAGCATGACATCATTTTCAATTCATCTAATTACAACAAAAAAATCATAGAAACCCAATTAAAAAATATCATTACATTACACTCAAACCCACTAAATATATATATAT
>APFE030317108.1:6363-36284 GCA_000404065.3 Pinus taeda | reverse complement strand
TATTTTTATTTTCTTACATTCATAAATTTTTCAATTTAATAGAGCATGGTTCCCTAAACTTTGAACTCAAAACATCATTGTTTTTAAATTTAAAAGAAAAGATAAAAATAATCTCTCGAATTATAAGATTATTATTTTATCCCTCTTTTAGTGAAGTTTTATGAAAGTATTTTGAAAAAGTATATTAACACATGGCTAATAAGCCATGGAAAAAACACTAAATACCAAGTTGAATTTAGGAGTTATCATTGAACTATGGACCGCCTTGTTATGTTTAGGATCACTATGATAGAGTGTTGTAATAATAAAACCAAACTCCTATGCTGCTTTGTTGACTTTTTAAAACATTTGAGAGTACCCAACAATAACCTCTAGAATAGATTAAAAGAGCTAAAAGTTCCTTTCAAGTTGAGAACTATTGCAATAAGGTTGTACAAGAACATTATTATTGAGTTTAGGTATATTGAGGGTTGTTTGGAAGAAATTAATTGTAATATAGTAGATAAACAAGATTGTCCCCTATTTTCTATGATTTTTGGCATATATGCATTGACAAGTTAGAAGGTTGCTTAGAAGAAGATGTGTTGACACGTCTCTAGTTGGAATATTCATCATCCTTCTTCTTCATGCTAATGATATTGTTATTATAACAAGGATCCCCCATGATCTTGACAAGTAATCAAAGGTTCTCATGGATTTTTGCTTTAGTACAAATATGGTTATTAACACTGACAAAACAAAGGTAATGATAATCAAATCTAGAAATATCACTTATGCTAGTGTCATGTATGGCAATAGAAAATTGGAGGAAGTGACTTGATTCAAATATCTTAGGGTCAATCTTCATCACAACCTCAACTAGAACTATAACATTGAGAAAAGGTAAATGGAGGGTATAAAACATATCATGTGCTTGAAAATAGTTGTAAATTAGTAGACGCTTGGTTTTGGGATAAGATCAAACTCTTGTTTGAGACTCTTGTCACTCTTGTTATCATATATGGTTGTGAGGTTTGACACAACAACATTTACAGAGAATTGGGGAAAAAGATATAGTAATTCCAAGTGTTTTATAATGTACAATCTTAAAATCAAAGGCAATACACCCAATCCTATCCTACTCATATAAGCAAGTCTTTCCCCATTGAGAGCATAACTATGAATAGATACTTGATCTTCAAGAACAAGATAAATGATACGAAAGACAAGAGGCTTCCTAATGTTTCTTTTAATTCCTATCAAAATCAGATATGGCTCAAGCATGGTTGGCATAAGGATGCTTTGGATAAATTATTATGGTATAAAGGAAGAGGTCACTTTGCATAATGACAATAATATTAGAAATATCATTACATCTAAATTTAAGGGAGATTGTGTTGTGATAAAGAATGAGGGAATAAGAGAAAATTAAGATACTACAACAAGGTGAGAAACCCTAATCTATAAAATCAAAAGTATCTCTCTATTCTAACTAGCTTAATAAGAAAATCAGCATTGCCAAAATAGGAACAAACTCTCACAAACTCCATTATAGTGAAATAGGGCATTGGACAATTCCTAAAATACCATTGGTTGAAAGAACTTGTAATCTTTGTGACATCAACAAGGTTGAAGATGAAAAAAACTCTCTTATAATGTCTTGTGCACACTCATAAGAGATCTCAATTTCAAAATATTGGTTACAACACCAATCTTTCTAACTATTCAACACATCATAACTATGCTAATGATTTAAGAATCCTTCTCTTAAATGTTTTCAAACATACAAAATAAGAACAAGTCTAAAGTAAATCAAGTAATTATTTACCTTTTGTTAATGTTCAGCATAACAATGTTAGTCTTGGCAAACATTAGTAACCACCATCATCATTGAGATTAATTTTTGTTCATTAAAACTTAATAAAATGATAATTAATTGATTTTATTTAACTTTTTATTTTAGTGGTAGAAAATATTACATAAAAACTTTACTATTTCTCTTTAATATTTTTTAGATAATATGTTATAAAGACCATTAGTGTATAATTATTGTACAATTAATTCTAATGTGTGGGTACGAAAGCCATTTTAAAAGTTCTTTTCATCTTCACTTTCTTAGAATTTCAAGGATTGAATATTTTTATTTTATAAAAAAATTAGCTCTTTCTCAATAACCAAATTTCACTATATAACTCATAAAGGAATAAATGAAATGAACATATTTTTTCTCAAATGAATGTGTCCCAATCTGATCACCTTGAGGACCCTCTAAGAAGGAAGTTGAGCACATAACACATCCTCCTCAAGACAACCATATTTAAGAACCACATTAAGAGGAACCCTTGATTTGACTCCCTTTTTTATCAAGCTTGTCATCTCCTCGAATCTTAAAGTTGTTTGTTTACATGAAAATAAATATTATTGTTTTAATTGATAGTGGTAGTATTTAAGTTTATTAATGGTGAGTGGTAGAGGAAACTCATTGTTGTGACCCTACATTGCATAATTTCCAAATTATGATAGCCAATGGAAGAACTATGAAGTGTGGTCATAAATATAAGAAGGTAAAACTTCGACTTAAGAAATATCAACTCCAATCCAGTGTGTTCATTAATTAAATGAATGGTTATGAAGTAGTACTTGGAGCAATATGGTTACACACGTTGGGCCTAGTTACCATGGAATTTTAGGAATTCTATGTGAGATTTGGTAAAGATGTTTAAAAAGATACCCTCAAAAGGCTCAAGTTTGGCTCCTTTGAAATTATTGGCTCTCATAGTATATAGAAAATATTGAAAAAATGTTGCTTTGGTATTATTACCCAATTCAATGTCATATAAGATATTGACACCCCCCAATAAGAAATTCATCCTAATTTATAGTTAGTCATGGCTAAGCATCAATGAGTATTTGAAACTCCTTTGTCTTACCATGTCACATGGTGAGCATGACTAATGTATTATGTTGATTCTAGGAAGATAACCACATAATGTGTGTCCATATAGGCACCCTTTTCCCAAAAGAATGATTTCCAAAAGATTATTTGAGAACTATTGGATGTTGAAGTCATCAAACCGAGTATCAACCCTTATCCTTTACATGTGGTACTAATGAAAGAAGGCAATCAACATATGTGGCATGATTTTTGTGCTCTCAATAAGTTGAACATCAAAGACTACCAGTTGTTTCTTAAACATTTCAAATGTACTTTTGGTAGTTTAGAGGCTGAATACATGGACCACATTGTCAATTAGGATGGGGACAAGTAGATCACAAGAAAATTGAGGCCATGTAGGATTAGACATGCCCCAATACATTCAAAATATTACATTAGTTCTTAGGACTTATGACCTACTATAGGAAATTTTTCCAAAACTATGGTGAATTGTTGCACCTTTAATTGCCTTAAATTGAATGCTTTTCTTTGGAATGTGGTTTTTGAACAAGATTCTTTGCCTTAAAAAATGTGATGTGTATGATGCATATCCTAAAAATGCCTAATTTCACAAAATCTTGTCTTGGAATTTAATACTTTATGCTAATGCTTGGGATCCATATTGATGCATTATAGTGTAGAAATTACGATGTATATTTGTAACTTCTTATCAAGTTTTAATCAAAATCACAAGAATTAAACTTACTCTACTACTCTGCGGACATTAATTCACAATTTAGAACAAAAATCTCATACATGCAATAAGAAATCACACAGATGCAAATAGTATTCTTCCCAAGGAAAGAAAACTACTAAAAACCCCAATGCCTCCTTGCATTAATCTGATGAATAAAGATGTATTATAATTTCTTTCTCAATTGAGAACAACCTACAAGTGAATAACCTCTCTCTGCTCACTAAGAGGCTCTCCCTGACTTAGTCAATTTTTGTTGCTGCTTGAGACCCTATTTCCTTGTGCAATTCCTTGAGAAATAAGGCCCCTATTATTTAGGAATTTCTCCAAAGTTGATTATCAAGCTGCATGCAACACTTGTACACTCCAAAATAATCTACAACTGATATTGCATTGCCTTGGAATCTCCACCTCAATTGGGTAACTTGAATTTTCTACATGCACTAGCTATTTTGGGTTGATTGATCAGTTAAATGGATGATCATTGATTTTGATTAAAGTCCCACTGCTTAACTGACATTCCACTAGTTCCTCCAACAGTTGGAACTAGTTTAACTAAAAACAACTTTAGATAACTCACTTTGATTGCTACAAATTAGAAATCAAACATGCCTAAATGAACTCTAAATCCTCCAACTTTAATTTACTGACTAAAGTAGGTGACACAAGCCATGTCACACAAGCTAACTGAATCGAAGTTGTTTGTTGATGTGTAAATTTGAATTTTCTCAATTTAATCAAGACAGAATCAAATTGAGATTTTCTTGTCGCATTTTTTCAACACTCTCTCTCAGCAAGAAATTAATTATCAACCACCCCTATCCTGCACCTATGGAACTCAAACTTCCCTCTTGACAAGGCATTTGTCAAAATTTCAGCATATTTTTCCTCTGTTGGAATGTACTAATCAAGCAACATTATTCGCTTTTGCACATAGTCCCATAAATAGTGATATTGCGTATCTATATGCTTGGATCAATTGTGAAATACAGGATTATCGGAGAACTTGATGCAACTCTGATTATTACAGTAGATCACAGTTGGATCCATCGTTTGGCCAAATAATCCAACAAATATCTTTCTCATCTAGATCGCCTCACATGATGCTTGACATGCAGCCATGGATTCTTCCTCTACCGAGTTGAGTGCCATAGAACTTTGCTTCTTTTTGTACTAGGAAACAATTGTGGACCCAACACTCAAAATTCCACTTGATGTACTCTTTTGGTCTAATGGACTCCCAGCCTAATTTTCATCTATGAAGTCACACACCTTCACTCCCTCTGTCCTTCTAACCATATTCCAAACTAGGTAGTTCCTCTGAGGTACTATAAAACATGCTTAGCTACCTTCAAAATAATTTGGTTGGCCTAATCATAGCTTGGCGTAGTTGTTTGATTGCATAGCACACATGTGGTTGTATGTTTACAAGTTACATCAATGAACCCACTAGCTGTCAATAAATGGTAACATCCACTTCTTCACCTAAAGTGGCATCCTTCTTCCTCTAGCTGGTCTCTAGAGGTGTCTCCATGGGTTTGAAACTCTCCATGTGGAACCTCTATAGTATAGCATTTTCATACTTGCCTTGAGAGAAAAATCCTTCCCCATTGCCTTGCCATACTTCCAACCTGAGGAAGTAGTGCATGAGACCCATGTCCTTCATTTCAAACATCCTTTCAAGGTCCTCCTTGTAAGATCTAATCAGTTTCTAATAACCAGTTAAAATCAAATCAAAAAAATATAATAAAATAATAAGAAATTTACCTTCTACCAAGATATGATAGAAGTTTGCATCTGCTTCAATTTTGGTGAAGGCCAACCTGGTAAGATAGTTGTCGATCATGGTGTACCAAGCACGGGGTGCCTGTTTGAGACTGTATAATGCTTGCTTGAGTCTGCACACATGAGACTCTTGATCAAATGTATCAAAACCATCTGGTTACTTGATGTACACCTCCTCCTCAATAACTTCATTGAGAAATGTTGTTTTTACATCCATCTGGTGGATCTTCCACCCCATCTATGTAACTAGAACAAGAATTGATATAATTGATGAGTACCTTGCTACAGGAGAAAAGGTCTCATCATAGTCAATCCATTCAACTTGATAGTACCCCTTTACCATAAATATGCCCTTGTACTTCTCTATTCTTTTTTTTGTTGCCTGCTTAACCTTTAAGATCCATCAAAAACCCATAACTGATCTATCTGATGGTCTTGGGACCACTTCCCAAACATTTTTCTTTACAATGGATTCGTATTCCTCCACCATTTCATCAACCGATACAAGTTGTTATATTTCTTCCTCGAAAAAGGATGGCTCAATCTCTACAAGCTCAGTAATTAGAGCCATGTAGATAGTGTATTTATCAGGTGACCTTCTCTACCTATGTTGATTTGAAGGAGAACCCACATTCTCCCTTGCATCCTACACAAGTCTCTCAGCTTCCCTAGTTATTTTTTTGCCTTCTCTGGATGGTTCTACTTGAGTTGATGTCTCCAATCTCTGCTCCTCAATTTGTGGCTACTCCAAAACTTCTTGAGGTTCCTCATTTGGAGCTAAAATATCCTCTTCTTGTGGGATCTAAAGCTCCCTCTCAAGAGAGAACCACATCACTTTCTCCTCATCAAATTGTACATCCCTTCGCACAGTCGTCATTTTGAGGGATGGAAAACACACACGGTAGTTGTGTGGAGTTTCTATGTAACCCACAAATACACCCAATTCTATTTTTAGCTGTAGATTCTTCCTTGATTCTTTGAAGACATGGCAGTAAATAGAGGCTATAAAAATCCTGAAGTGTGATACATATGTCTTCCTCCCTGAGAAAACCTCCTCTGGTGTAATCATGCCAAGAATCCTATGAGGACTCTGGTTATACAAATATACTATTGTGTTGCATGCCTCAGCCCACAACTTTAGAGGTAGGCCTTGGTCATTCAACATCACCCTCACTTCTCCCACAGTGCTACGGTTTTTTCTCTCAACTACCCCATTCGGTTGTGGTTTGTGGGGTGTTGTCAACTCTCGTCTAATTCCTTCTTTTTCATAGAAATTTTAAAATGCATTTGACACGCACTCATGTTGGGCATGGAAACCCCACCAAGGCATGTTTTGGGACTTAAAGCCCAAGTTTTGACTAAATCCATTATAAAGACTCCGCAACTTGTGGATGTGGAGTGCGAAGTCATAATAGAGTCATAGGGTTGTCCGCCCTTGCTTTTGTAATGTAATGTCGGTTTGAAAGATCTACCCATGGTCCACAGACCATGGATTGTATAAATAGAGCGAGGCTCTAAGTGTAGAAAAAATTAAGTTAAAGGAATAGAAGCATGACGAATCTAAGGAATTGATTGAGTTGAAGTGTAAGTTGTGTCTTTGGGTCGTAGAATAGGAGAAAGCTCTGTAGCTAAGTGTGCAGAGGCCTAGTAGTCCACAGCTAAGTGTGTGGACCCCTGCAGCTAAGTGCACAAGGCAGGTTGAGTCTGTAACCGTTGGAAGAATCAATAAAGAGAAGTTTTACCATATTTTTGTATATCTTTTCCTGTTTTACGTATTATTGGGTATGAATTGCAGTTTACGGTTTATTTGCTGCACGAACTCATATGAATGTGTTGAAAAAGTAAATATAACACAAGGCATTTGTTTATGCGAAGATAACTAACTGGTATAAGAAGATAAGTAATATCTTGGGTGTGATTTAGGGAAATAGTGCAGATTGCTGCTCTAGTATCGTGGAATCCCCACAACCCCTAGCTAGGGCTACGCGAAGTTGAATATATCAGGCCGTGAAGGCCAGGGAAGTGCGCGAAGTGACCTGCGTGAAGGGACTAACTGCTGGACCAAATCAACCCCTCAGACATCTCAAGGGTGTGGAAACCTGGTTCCAGCACCCCCCCATACTACTTCAGGTGAGACCTCAGTCCACATTTGGCTAATTAACTCTGAAACTGGGTCAAGCCCCAACAAGCCAACAAATGGTTCCGTTGATGCGACCAGGATCTGCATAGAGATGTTTGATCTCGTATCACTAGAATCCAACTAAGAAAGGAATTGAAGATTGCTTAGATAGGAAGATTCATGAGTTCACGGCACAGGAGAACAGGAATAAGTTACTATCAAAGGAAGAGTGGTTAGACTACTATCTATACATGGAGATCCATGAAATTTTCTTTACATCCTTCCCTAATGAGCTATATGAGTGGATTGCAAAGCTAGTATATAGCCAAGGAAGGTGCAAACTCGACAGTCCTATTGTGTGGACTCTAGAATTGGTGTGCAGATTGGAAGCATCAGAGGATAAGATCATGCACACTATTGATCACTAGCTTGATCGAATTATAGGAGGATTCGTCACTGAATTCACGGTGGATACTTCAATCAGCTATAGCGAGGCAGAGTGATGCTTTCTCAAAGGACCTTGAGGTAAGTACGTTAATTATTTAAACACTTGGATTAAAATTCTACTGTGTGAAAAGCAGGTTATGTGAATACATTGATGTTTGGGGCTACGCGAAGTGGGAGAATTTACAGAAATGAAGGCAGTGCAGAACTAGAAACTAGCCCTTTGATTTCACCTTCGCGAGGAAACGAAGAGGATCTCGTGAAGGTCTCACCAAGAAGTGTGATCAATCTGATAAGGCAGAGGATTCTACGCATACCACCTCCACCCACACCATCGCCAATATCACCCTCTTCACCCCCATCTTCACCCATACCACCTCCGCCACCACCACAAGTTAATATGGCAAGCGCGATAAAATTATCGGTATTCACGAGAGTAGGAAATGAAGATCCAGACTAGTTTTGGTTCGTGATAAAAGCTGTGTGGAAAGCACAGGGAGTTATGGATGACAATATAAAGAAAGCAACATTGTTTAGCGCTCTACAGGATCACACGCTAACCTGGTACATTAAGCATTCTAATGATAATCTAAATGAGGGGATCGCGGATATCCAAGATGCGCTGAACAGAGAATTTAGCAGGCCGAAGTCAGAAATGCAGTCGATCAGTGGGTTCAAGGAGATTGCGATGCTACCAGGTGAGACCCCTTGGGAGTTGGATCAAAGACTGAAGTGTACAATTCGTGAAGCTAATATGACCTTGACATATGGACAACACCGCACATGGTTTGTAACAGCACTAACGCCGCACCTAAGGAATGCGATGTCACAACAGAAGCTAACAACTCAAGCCGAGGCCCTAGAGATTACGATGAGGCTACATGAGACCCCAATACAGGATCCTAACCTAGGAGTTGAACAGATCCACATGCAGTTGCAAAACTTGTGCCTTGAGATGCAGAGTCTGAAATAGGACAGTACAACTCACCCAGAGGTGTGCGATGAGGTATGGTTTGTTAAATGCAAGGGTCAAGGACATGACAAGGATCACTACTTAGTGTTCGCGAATTACTTCAAGGTAGGAGGACCAATGCCATTGAGGCCAAAGGCACAATCAGGACCTAGCGCGACACTAGCATTGTGGTGCATGATTTGTCAAATAGGAGGAAAGCATGCTATGAACAGCTACCATTTATTGCATAAGTACATGCAGAATTCGCAGCCGTTGTTCTATAATTTCCATAGGTCAGTGGGACATGAGCAACGCACTTGTAGAAGTTATGAGCTGATGATGGATAGGACTCCTACCTACAAAGTTCAGGATGAAATGCCGCCCCTTGACCAGAACGTAGGGATGGCGCGAATTGGGTTTTAGGGGCGTGGATGAGACCAAGGTGGAGGAGGACCTGGAAGAGGTCACGGACAGCTGATATGTTACAATTGCAGGGGGCCGGGACATTATGCCCATGATTGTATGAAACCAACACATCCGTCATGTCTATATTGTACATTGTTTGATCATGAGACAGAGGATTGTCCCACACTGATAGTAAGGGAGCGCTCCAACCTCCCCCAACTCAAAACCTAAAAATGATGAGGTCTGAGGCACATGAGGAAGACCCTAATGTGAACATTGTGCTCTGAAGTGGAATTACGACAGGAGATGACAAAGGCAAGTAGCCTAAAGATAGTACTTGGGTTCGCAGGGCTCCACCGAAAGAACCAGACTTTGATTTGGAAAACGCTAAGTAAACATTCATGGAAGCAAAGAAGAGCTTCATTGATGCCTCCACTTCAGGAAGCAAAGACAGACCGAAGCCGGAAATGGACCCCTTGATGCTCACGACGTTCCTGGAAATATTCATGAAGCTACTGCGCAACAGCAAGGCTGTAAAGGGACTGCAGGAACTCATAAATAGATGCGCTGGGACTACGCCAGGAGAACCACGCATAGTCAGGAAGGTTGGAAAGCATGCAACGAGGAGAGGAAGAGAAATGAGACTGACCACATAGATTGGGGAATATGAGATGGACCAAGTAATTCTGGATCTAGGATCGAACGCGAACATTCTGCCAAAGCAAACACGGGAGCGCATGGGAAGGCCTACGCTGCAATGGTCTCCTATCCAACTATGAATGGTGAACCAAAAAAAGATCTTACCGATGGGAAGATTGCAAGGAATCATCGTGGACATTGAAGGAGCAAGTGCGTTGGCAAATTTTGAGGTGATAGAGATTGTTGATGACAGCAATCCCTACCCTATGCTGCTAGGGATAGATTGGGCCAATGACATGAAGGGGGTGATAAATCTGAAGAAGCGCAAGATGATTTTTGAGAAAAATTCTTTGTGTAGTTGTACCCTTGGAACTTGCGGAAGGATTGTGCTACACGGAGCCCGTGCACGACTATGACAACGACGACGATTTGGACTGCATCTACAAGATAACCATGCGGGAGCAAGACTAGGTAAATCCCACCGCGGATGGACTAATTTCATGGGAGTGTGAAAGCTCCTGTACATTGGATTCTGATGAGGAGATAAAGTGATGGCAAAACTGGTTACACGAGGTAACCACGTTGAACTATAACATGATGATGAGATCGCTGCGCTGCATATCAACGAAGGTAAGGGATCTTCCTACATATGATGGGTTAAGCGAGGTAGATGACTTCCTGGACAAATTTGAAAGAGAAGTGTCGGAACAACAACGTTTTGAAGCTTTGAAATGGGTATTGTGCACTACGCCCACGAGGTGGTGGGGTACGCACCAAGGAAACTTTGAGGACTAGCGCGAATGTAGGAGAATGTTGCGCATATAGTTTGGGAAGCCTCAGATGTGATTGAAAGACAAATATGACAGACAGGATGATCTGCGCACACACCTCGCCAAGTGGAAAATGGTCTATGGGGAAGAGCCACAACTTGAGTGGGTGCATCTGTTCTGTCATACCCTAGATGTTATACCCATGAACTGGTATATAGAGATGGAGCTCCTCCATGGGACGAGGGAATGGGATATCTTGCCTGAAGGGTTCTTGTTAAGCTTCACGTTTGAGGATCATTGGTGGGATATTGTTGATGATGTGCTACAAGCAGTGAAAATAGTTATCTTTAAAATACCCCAGGAGCCAATAAAAGTGATTCAGCCTGAATGGGAGACCCAGTTGAGCTATGCGCTGGAATGTTACAACGTGAATGCTGAAGAAGAAGATGAAGATCTGCGAAAAGTTAACATTCCAGAAACTGAAGGCTATTGCGAGGTTCAAGGGCCATTGGTTGAAGACCCTGACATAACCGCATCGGTAAAGACGAAGTAGGTGAACATTGGTATGGAAGCTAAACCTAAGTATGCAATGCTCGGTGAATATTGGGATGATGCGATGGTGGATAAGGTTGCTGAGTTACTTCATGAGTACAGGGACTTAGTCTTGACCAAGATCACGGATTTAAAGGGAATCGTTGGCGATTTAGGGATGATGAAGATCACCTTAAAACCCGACGTGAAGCTAGTTAAGCAGAGGCCTTACCACTTGAATCTGAAATACAAGGAAAAGGTCCGCGTAGAACTAAACAAAATTCTCACAGCTGGAATCATTGAGCCAATGAAAGAATCCGACTGGGTAAGCCCTATCGTAGTGCAGGAAAAGAAGCAGAAGGGCGAGATAAGAATATGTGTGGACTTTAGAAAATTGAATGATGCATGTGTGCATGACCCATTCCCAACTCCATTCACATATGAAGTACTGGAAAATGTCGGGGGGCAGGAAGCATTTTCTTTCGCTGAAGGATTCTCAGGGTACCACCAAATCAAGATTGCACCAAAAGATAGGAGTAAGACAACCTTCGTGACTGAATGGGGCTACTTTCAATACACCGTTATGTCATTTGGGCTAAAAAACGTGCCGGCCACCTTTTCGCGCATAGTTGTTGCAACATTCAAGGACTATGTCGACAAGTTCTTGGAGGTTTATCTGGATGATTGGACTGTATTTGGATTCGTTAAGCACCATGTAGTGAGCTTACGCTTGATGTTGGATACCTGCAAATGACAACAAATCGTGTTGAACCTCAAGAAGTGTACGTTCCTCGTTCCTTTTAGGAACCTATTGGGACATGTGTTTTGAAAACAGGGATTGATGGTAGACCCCGTGAAGATTGTAGTGATTCTCAATTTGGAAGCATCGTGAAGTGTCAAACAACTGCGCGCTACCTTGGGACATATGGGGTACTATAGGAAGTTCATTAAAAGCTATGCCCAGATCATCGTGCCAATGGAGAAACTGTTGAAAAAGGATGTCACATTCTATTGAAATGATGATTGTATGAAGAGCTTGGATGTACTAAAAGAGAAATTGGCCTTTCCGCCAATCCTGGCCTTCCCAAAATTGGATGTGGAGTTTCATGTCCATGTTGACCCTTCGTGTATAGCACTGGGAGCGGTACTAACATAGGAGGGTGGAGAGGGCTTGGATCACCCTATCACATTTGCAAGTTGCAGGTTGTCTAAAGCAGAAAAGAACTATTCCATAATTGAACGCGAGGGGTTGGCTATGGTGTACGTGCTCCAAAAATAATGTCACTATTTGCTAGGGGAACACATCAAGATGTATGCAGACCATTCCACGCTAAAATACTTGGTTAATAAGCCTATGTTGGGGGGGCGCATATGCAGGTGGCTCTTATTGTTCCAAGAATATGATTTTGAGGTCGTTGTGAAGCCTGGATTCCTGAATGTGGGACTGGATCACTTGTCACGAATTGAGATGGGTGAGGAACCTACTAGTTTGGAGGAAGGATTACCTGATGCACAACTCTTTACTGTGTGCATAGCAGATGGATGCTTTGAAGATATAATCCACTTTCTGACAACGGGGACTATGTTGAAAGAATACTCTGTCTAGAAGAAGAAGGAACTGGTGGTGCACACACCTATATAAGATGGGAAATGACAAGATACTATGCAAGTATGACCTTGAATTTGAATGAAGTCGGATCCTCACCAAACTGCATGGGGGTGCTGCAAGAGGACATTATGCAGGAAGAGCAACCGCATAGAAGATCCTTCGCGCAGGGTTGTGGTGGCCAACCCTTCATCAGGATTCAAAACCAAACTGCAAGGCCTGTGATATATGTCAAAGAACAGGTAAACCATCGCGGAGGGACAAGATGCCTTTGAATATGAAAATGACGATGTAGCCCTTTGAAAAGTGGGTGATCGAATTTGTAGGCCCTATCAAACCTCAAGGAAAGACGAGCATGAGATACATTGTCACCATGACAGAGTACTTGACTCGTTGGGCAGAAGCACAACCTGTAAAAGATTGCATGACCACCACAACTGTGAATTTTCTGCTGGAACACATATTGAATCGATTTGGATGTCCGAAGATATTGATGAGTGATCACGGTACACATTTTCTGAACGAAACAATCAATGTGCTGACAGAAGAGTTTCAGGTGTATCATCAGAAAAGCACACCATACCACCCCCAAGCCAATGGGACAGTACAAGAATTTAACAAAATACTGGAGACTGCACTGACCAAAGTATGAAATGCATAGCAAAGTGATTGGGACCTACGTGTACGTGCAGTACTATGGGCTTATAGGACAACGTGCAAGAAACTAACGGGACAAACACCTTTCTGGTTGGTTTATGGCATCAAAGTTTTCATGCCAATGGAGTATATTGTGCCTAGTCTGTACATAGCAGTGCTCACAAGTATGACAGACCACGAAGCCCTGTAAGAGAGGCTCATGCAGTTGGAAGAACTTGAAGAGGAATGGATCCTGGCTGGCTTCCATCAACAGGTATAGAAGTAATGAAAAAAGGCCTGACACGATCGACATATCAAGTTGCGCACCTTCAAGGTCAATGATTTAGTGTTACTGTATGATAGTAAGTTTGATAAATTCCTGAGAAAATTCAAAATGCATTGGTGTTGGGCATGGAATCCCCCCAAGGCATGTTTTGGGGCTTAAAGCCCAAGTTTTTACCAAATCTTTTGTAAAAGCTCCGTGAATGGTGAGCGCAGAGCGTGAAGTCATGATAGAGTCACAAGGTTGTCCACCCTAGTTTTGCAATGTAATGTTGGCTAGATAGACCTAGCCATGGTTCATGGACCATGGGATTGTATAAATAGAGCGAGGCTCTAAGTGTAGAAGAAATTGGAAAAAGGAAGGAACTAAGAGAGCATGAGAACTCTAAGTGATTGAGTCAAGGTGTAAAGTGTGTGTGTGGGTCATAGAGTAGGGGAAGGCTTTGCAACTGTGTGTGTAGAGGCCTATTATTCCACAGTTGAATGTGTGGATCCCTGTAGCTAAGTGCGCAGGGCAGGTTGAGTCTATAACCAAAGGGAAAATCAATAAAGAGAAGTTTTTACAATATTTCTGTGTATATTTTCGTGCTTTATGTGTTATTGGGTATGATTTGTAATTTTACTATTTAAGTTTTGCGTGAACTTATAAGAATGTGCTGCATAAATAAATATAATACAAGGCTTCTATCTACACAAAGATAACTAATTGGTTAAGAATATAAGCTTGATCTCGGGGAATATCGTAGAGCATAGCGCACATCCCTTGGGTAAGGTTGCACGAAGGAAATACATCAGGCCGCAAGGGACAGGGAAGCACGCAAAACAACCTACGCGCAGTAACAAACAGTGTACCAGTCGAAATTCTCAAACATCTCCAAGGTGTAGAAACCTGGTTCTAGCACCCTCCCATACTACTTCAGGTGAGACCTCAGTTCACACTCCCCAGATTGTTATCGAAAGGGCCAGTAGTAGCAGGATTTGTTTGGCTAATTAAATCCAAACCTGGGTCAGGCCCCAACAAGTCAAAAAATGGTTTCGTTTCCAGGACCGGGATCTGCATAGAGGTGTCTAATGTTGTATCACTAGAATCCAATAAAGAAAGGAATTAAAGATTGGTTGGACATACAAATTCACGAGTTCGCGGCGCAGGAAAATAGGAATCCACAACTATCAAAGGAAGAGTGGTTAGATTGCTACTTGTATACGGAGATCCATGAAATTTTCTTTGCACCCTTCCCCAGTGAGTTGTACGAGTGGATCGCGAAGCTAGCAGATAGTCAAGGAAGGCGTAGGCTCGACAAACCTATTGTGTGGACTCCAGAATTGGTGTGTAGATTGGAAGCATCAGAAGATAAGATCGTGCACGTTGTGGATCACTAGCTGGAACAAATTATAGGAGGATTCATCACCGAGTTCATGATAGATACTTTAGTCAACTATAGCGAGGCAGAACGATGCTTCCTTAAAGGACCGCGAGATAAGTATGTTAAATATTTGAACACTTGGATTAAAATGCTACTGTGTGAAAAACGGGTTATGCGAATAAATTAATGTTTGGGGCTATGCGGTGTGGGAGGATCTACAGAAATGAAGGTAGCGCAGAACTAGAAAATAGCACCTTGATTTCACCTCTGCGAGAAAGCGAGGAAGAGCTCGCGAAGGTTTACCCAAGAAGTGCGTTCAGTTTGATAGAGCAGTGAATTCCGCGCATACTACTCCCACCCACACCACTGCCAATTTCGCCATCTTCACCCCCATCTTCACCCATACCACCTCCGCCACCACCACAGTTCAATATGGCAAGTGCGATAAAGTTGCCAGTGTTTAAGGGAGTAGGGAATGAAGATCCAGACCAGTTTTGGTTCGTGATAAGGGTTGTATGGGAAGCACAGGGAGTCACGGATGAGAATATAAAGAAAGCAATGCTGGTTAGCACTCTTCAAGATCATGCACTGACTTGGTACATTAAGCATTCCAATGACAATCCGAATGTAGGGATTGTGGATATCCAAGCTGCGCTGAACAAAGAATTTAGCAGGCCAAAGTCCGAGACACAATCGATCATTGGATTTAAGGAAATCACAATGCATCCAGGAAAGACACCCTAGGATTTGAATCAGAAACTGAAGTGTACAATTCGTGAAGTTAATATGACCTTGACAGATGGACAACATTGTTCATGGTTTGTATCATCGCTAACGCCACATCTAAGGAACGCGTTGTCACAATAGAAGCTAACCACTCAAGCCGAGGCCTTGGAGATCATGATGAGACTACATGAGACCCTGATACAAGATCCTAACCTGGGAGTTCAATAGATCCACACGCAGTTGAAAAACTTGTGCCTTGAGATGTAGAGTTTGAAACAAGACATGACATCTCGCACAGAATTGTGCGAGGAGGTATGGTGCATAAAGTGCAAAGGTCAGGGACATGACAAGGACCATTTCCCAGTGTTCTCAAATTACCTAGCAAGAGGAGGACCAATGCCATTAAGACCAAAGGCATAAGTAGGACCGAGCATGGCGCCTACATTATGGTGCGCGATTTGTCAGATAGTAGGAAAGCATGCTACAGATAACTGCCATCTACTACATAAGCATATGCAGAATTCACAGCAGTTGTTCTGTAATTTTTCTAGGTCAGTGGGACATGATGAGCACACTTGTATAAGTTATGAGCTGATGATGGATCGAACTCCTACCTACAGAGTTCAGGCCGAAACCCGACCCCTCGATCAAAATGCAGGAATGGCTTGCACTGGATTTCAAGGGTGCAGACGAGGCCGAGGTGGAGGGGGACTGGGAAGAGGTCACAGACAACTAATATGTTACAATTGTGGAGGGCCGGGTCATTATGCCCATGATTGTACAAATCCAACATGACCATCATTCTTATCTTATACGCAATTTGATCATGAGACTAAGGATTTTCACACACTGATAGCGAGGTTGCGCGATAAAGTAGCACTCTAGCCTCCCTCGACCTAGAACCTGCAAATGATGAGGTCTGAGCCGCGCAAGGAAGACTCTAATGTAAATATCGTGCTCCAGAGTAGTATTATGACAGGGGATGACAAAGGCCAGTAGCTTGAAGAAATTACTTGGGTTCGCAAGGCTCTAATGAAGGAACCCAAATTTGATTTGGAGCACGCTAAGGAGACCTTCATGGAAGATAAGAGGAGCTTCGCAGATGCCTCCACTTCAGGAAGGATAGACTAGAACTAGAAATGGACCCATCGATGCTCACTACATTCTTAGAGACATGCATGAAGCTATTGTGTGACAGTAAGGTTGTAAAGGGGCTACAAGAACTCATAACTAGATGCGTCGGGACCACGCCAGGAGAACTACGCATAGTTTGGAAGCTTGGGAAGCACACAATGCAAACAGGAATGGAGATGAGATTGACCGCATAGATTGGGGAATATGAGATGGATCAAGTAATTCTGAATCTAGGATCAGACGTGAACATCCTACCAAAGCAGACAATGGAACGCATGGGCAGGCGTACGTTGCAATGGTCTCCTATTCAACTGTGAATGGCGAACCAACAAAAGATCCTACCTATGGGGAGACTATAGGGAATCACAATAGATATTGAAGGAGCAAGCACGCTAGAATATTTCGAAGTAATAGAGATTGTTGATGAAAGCAATCCCTACCCTACATTACTAGGAATAGATTGGGCCACTGACATGAATGGAGTGATAAATCTAAAGAAGCACAAGATGACCTTTGAGAAAAAGTCAATGTTCGTAATGGTACCTATAAACCCTACGAAAGGATCACGCTACACAGAGCTAGTGCGCGACTATGATAGCGACGACATTCTAGACTGCATCTACAAGATAATTGCGTGCGAGCAAGACTGGGTAAATCCAATTGCGGATGGTTGAATTTCATGGGAGTGCGAAAGATCTTGTACATCAGATTCTGATGAAGAGATTGAATGATGGAAAAACCAGTTACACGAGGTAACCACGCTCAACTGTAACATGATGACGAGATCGTTGCATTGTGTCACAATAGAGATAAGGGATCTGTCGATGTAAGACAGTTTAGGCAAAGTGGATGAGTTCCTAAACAAATTTGAAAGAGAAGTGTTGGAACAGCAGTGTCTCGACGCCCTGAAATGGGTATTCTGTGCTACACTCGAAAGATGGTGGGGTACGCACCAGAAATGTTTTGAGGACTGGTGCGACTGCCGAAGGATGTTGCACCTACAATTTGGGAAGCCTCAGATGCAATTAAGAGACAAGTATGATGGACGAAACAACCCACATGCCCACCTGTCCAGGTGGATACAAGCATATGGTACGAAACTTGCAGGACTGCACACAGTCCTCACAATAGGGGACACAACCAGTAAGCGGGTGCAGGCAAGAAAATGGCACGAACGACCCCTATGGCTAGAACCATGAAGTATGGAAAGACTAGGTGCACAGAAGGATATCCACACAGAAGCCTGTAACCAAGTATGCGAAGCGACGAACAAGGTCCACAATACGAAGCGGACTGAATGGGACCTATGCATACTAGTGGTTCTATGGGCTTATAGGACCACGTGCAATACCATGACCATGCAAGCACCTCCGAAGCTGAAGTATGAAGCGAACATTGTAATCCCCATGGAGCACAAAGGCCTAGACCACACATAGCAGCACTGATAGACACGACAGTTTTGGGATCCTGGAAAGAAGGGATCACACAAACGCAAGAAGCAGAATGCTTGGCACTTGAGGAGGAAATCCAACAGGGAAATTTTAGGCTCCAAGAACTTGAAAAAGAAAGGGCATGATTAAGGAAGAAACGTGCTCTAGTAGAAGCGAAAGTCAAAAATCTGGAGGACGAAATAAGGGAAGATTTCCTTGATAAAAAGACCTCGGTGATAAAACAGGGTGTGCACAATCATGATGAAAAATGTGAGGACTATCACTGTGAATGGATCATTCTGATGCCTTGGCTTGTACCGCATATTACTAAGAGGACTAACCAGGGTGATGCACTGCAAATGATAAGGTGCGCGACGCCGCCAATAATGGTAAGGTGTGTATTTCCTAGAAAGAATGATGCATGACCAGAGGAACTCGCACATAGGTGGCGTGAGCACCTGACTAGCCGAGGTAAGAGCAGTCTTAGCACTCCAGGCAGTTGAAAGGAAGCATGGGACTATAAACTATTATGCCCGGGAATTGCGCAATGTTGGAGCTACGCACAGAAGCGAAGAGGCACAAGGTCCACGATTGCGCATGAGGGGCAGTGCTACCATGCAAGTTGGCTAGAAAGTGACCATTGAAGTCACTATTCATGATGGGATGCTTGACTTAAGGCTAAATGGAGCAGGTGGCAGGCATTTAAGATGTGATTTATGGGCAAGATTTGGAAAAATATTCCACCAAGGGAGCATTAATGAACCGATTTGGGGGGAATAATCGAATTCAAATTCAAAAGGTCCTATAAATTATAAAGGACTACCCAGCAAACAACACTTGGTCATTTTCGAATTTAGCCATTAAGCAGAGCCTTGGTTGTTGTGAGTCAAGCGTTGATTGAGCCCATGACTTCACAAGTGTTATAGTTTTGGATGAACATGATGGCAACAGTAGGAGACGTTATGGAGATAATAGACATGACCACTGAAGAGGCTATGTAGGCCCTAACTGTGGGGGATGTTCTGGAAGGCGCTAGGATTGTGGTAGAAATCCCAAAATCACCATGCATGCCAATACCAAAAAAGGATAAACAACCAATGGTCCTCGTACATGTGACCCCTTGAAACCTGCTGCCCACCAAGCTGATAATGGCAGACAAGGGGAAAGTCATCACCATCGAAAGAAATGAGGAAGAAGAAAACCTAGAGGACCTTCTCATCGTAGAAGACAAGGATGAAGGCATGGAGGTGAAAGTTGAGCCTGCGCAGCCCCCCTCGACAAAATTCCAGCCTATGTCCCCTCACGGAAAGGAAAAGTTATAGTGCCTAAGGATTTTGATGAAACCAAGAGCTCGATCTAGACCCCGCTCCTCCCAGACAACATTATCTTTGAAGGTGCGCACCTGGGATGAGTGCCGAGTTTGAAATTCAGGGATTGGGATCTCGCTGACCACACGAAGTTCCCTCACCTTGCGACCTCAAACCTCATGAAGCCCAAGTAGAACACCGCGGCGGGGGTAATAGAACTAGAGCCACAGAAGTGGTTGTACAGAGTGGAAAAGGCTGAGCTACTGAATCTGCTCTGGGTGTCGCACTTCCACCGCGCACCAATAACCATTTTCGTGATCAGGCGGTTGCTCTACCTAGTGCATGATGGATGTTTCTGGTTGGAGGAGCCCATCCCCATCACAACAGACTTGATTCACCGAATTTTCCACCTTCCATGCAAAGGAGAGGACCCCGCGACCATATTGGAAGGAAAGAGTAATGACTTGGCCATCGTGGAGGCCATGAAGAAAAAGTACAAGTTGGAAAATAATAAGAGGGGTTACACCATCTCTAGCATCAAGGACAAAGCAGTACGTGTGGCAACCCAAATTCTAGCCAGAAAGGTTATGTGCAAGTGCCGCGTAGATGAGGTACCCGCATCGATGGTCACACTAGCTGAGCATTGCACATAGGGGGTCCAGTTTAATTGTTCTGAGTTCCTCTACATGGAATTTTTAGAGAATTGCTACGAAGCTCAAAAAAAGGGCAAAACGTTCCATTGTACATGGCTTTTTTTGTCCATAGTGCTCGTGGTAGGGAATTTGTCGGAGGATAGTCAATTCCCCATAATTGACAGGGATTTACTAGAGGCCGCGAAGTAAGCTTTGCTCTGGGCCATAAAGGATGCCACTAGGATCCACGACAACAAAATATTTTGGGTGTTCATGGAGATGAACCTCAAAATGGGGATCAACCGCAAGTCACGGTTTTCGCCCACTATTTACACCAGTCTACAGAGTTTTGCGGAATTCAAAGCAGACATGCACAACATTTATATGAGATCACGCAAGGACGTGATTAAGAAGTGGAGGAAGCTACCCTTTGTAGCCACCGATGATGTTATCTTTAACATCCTTGAGACATGGCCACCCTAGTGGTGTGCCCCACACATTGCAGAGATCAAAAATTCAGTGGCACAGAAAAAGAAAGAAGAGGCCAAGTTGCGCATCGCATAGTTGGCAGAGAAGAGAAGGGAGGAAGCAGTGGTAGCACAAGTGTGGGAAACATGGGCCACTGCATAGAAAGCAGTTGAGCAAGAAAAGGCTACAGCAGCAGCAACACAGGAGGCATCCACGCAGGCAGGTGAAGACCAAACAACGCCTTCATCGGGGCAGGAAGCAGAGGAATCAAAGATAGAATAGGGAGGCACAAACCCCCAAACTGCATCAACACAGTTGAAGTGCCAACGCCCAATAGAGCAGGTAGGGCCACGTAAGAAGGTCAAGGCATCGAAGTTGTCGATTGACCCAATCACCCTAACTGAAGGTGATTTGCACGACATCGGTAAGGCAGTGCGCGATGTCACCTCTGAGGCTCTCCAAGATTTCATATAGGAGAACCAGGTTGTGTTGGGGGCCCTTAGAGCACAACTCTAGAAATTACAGGTTCACCCTCCTCAGGTTGGTACCAGCCTTGCAATCGACACAACGACAGCAAAACGGATGCTGCACACGTGGTAAAAAATACCATTGTGCTGCTGGAAGGGGCACTCATGAAAACAAATGAAGTCGACAAGCCTACAATGAGCACGCTAAAGGGTTTGGGTATCAATATGGCTACACTCCCAAGGGAGACCCTATATGTGTTGCAAGATGGGATAATTGCAATGCTGTGAACTAGGGAAAGTTGTGCACTACAAGTTCTTAACAAGGGGAAGATAAACATGGAACAATTGAGCTTACAGCACGACGAATTGGTGTCGCAAAATCAACAGCTGGTATAGGTAATCGATGAAGCTTGTCAAAGCATCCCAGAGTTGGCCATCCCAATAGACATAACAGCAGAGGCACGCATCCACAGATTAGCAGTAGGGGTGCGTGAGGCGTGGGAAGAAATGACAAAGGTTCAATGAACCTTTAGATCATCGAGTTGTGGTTAAAAGCACGGCCGTCCACCCCTCCGGAGGTTAGAGAGTAGCGCGCTAGTGCTATCACAGTGGGACTGGGCAAGATTAATGGTGCAGTGCAAGATTGCACTAGCATGTTGGAAGAATCACTTGAGGTCCTCACAAATCTACAAGAGGACCCCAACATCTAGCACTTAGAGATAGAGGCGCGCGAACTCCAACAGCAGTATGACAGCATGTGAGGAACTATGTAGATGGTGGTCCTCACTCAGAGGCTTGCACGGATGCAGTAGGCCAAGGCACTGAAAGAACAGGTGGATGCAACACGACATAAGGAAGCAGTCTTGAAGGTGCATGTTCAGCCTTGGATTGACGAGGCCTTCACCATCACAGTAGAAATTGAAGGCAAGCTTGCACACATGCAGGGGATGCACGTACTCATGCAGAGAAGCACTCCCGACACAGAAGTCTCTGAACAACGAATGCAGTAGATCCAGCAAGCAGCAGCTCAGTGCATTTCCAACCATGTCGTAGTTCGAGGATAGTTGGAGGGACTCCGGGCAAAGATCTCCGCACCGACAGAGTGACTCGAGGGCGAGTCAAGATGTTTGTGTTGGGGGCCTGTTGGGCATGGAATCCCCCCAAGGCATGTTTTGGTGCTCAAAGCCCAAGTTTTGACCAAATATTTTGTAAAAGCTCCGCGAACGGCGGGCGCAAAGTGCGAAGTCATAATAGAGTCACAGGGTCAGGCCCCTTTGACAATAAACCAACAATTGGCTAAGACCATATGTTGTTAAGGAGGTCACAGAAGGGGGTGTGGTGCAGTGGGTAAAGCTAAATGGAGAACTGTTCCTAAGCAAAGTGAATGGCAGTCTATTGAAGCCATACATGGGTGGCCCAACCATCTGACTAGCTGTCAGAAGCACAATCTTTGCACTCCAAGTAGCCGAAAGAAGGTGCGGCACTATAAACAAGTATAGGGGACACAGGAACAAATCCAGGAGAGTAGTTTTGACATCGCCATCTTAGAACAACAGGTACAGGAGATTCAACAGGTAGTCGCTCAGTGCACTGTCAACCTTGCAGCTATTCAAGCAGAGTTGGAGAGACTCCGCACAAAGATCTCCGCACCAACAGAGTGACTCCAGGGTGAGTCATGATGTTTCTATTGGGGGCCTATTGGGCATGGAATTCCCCCCAAGGCATGTTTTGGGGCTTAAAGCACAAGTTTTGACTAAATCCATTGTAAATACTCCACGAATTGTGGGCACAGAGCGCGAAGTCATAATAGAGTCACAGGGTTGTTCGCCCTTGTTTTTGTAATGTAATGTTGGTTTGAAAGATCTACCCATGGTCTGCGGACCATGGGATTGTATAAATAGAGCGAGGCTCTAAGTGTAGAAAAAAATAAGTTAATGGGATAGAAGCATGACAAATCTAAGGAATTGATTGAGTCGAATTGTAAGTTGTGTCTTTGGGTCATAGAATAGGAGAAGGCTCTGCAGCTGAGTGCACAGGGCAGGTTGAGTCTGTAACTGTTGGAAAAATCAATAAAGAGAAGTTTTACCATATTGTTGTGTATATTTTCCTATTTTATGTATTATTAGGTATGAATTGCAATTTACTGTTTATTTGCTACGCGAACTCATATGAATGTGTTGAACAAGTAAATATAACATAAGGTATCTGTTTATGCGAAGATAAATAACTGGTATACGAAGATAAGTAATATCTTGGGTGTGATTTATGGAAATAGTGCAGATCGTTGCTCCAGTAGTGTTGAAGCCCCACAGCCCCTGGCTAGGGCTGCACAAAGGTGAATATATCAGGACATGAAGGCTAGGGAGGTGCCCAAAGTAACCTATGTGAAGGGACTAACAGTTGGACCAAATCAACCCCTCAAACATATCAAGGGTGCAGAAACCTGGTTCCAGCACCCCCCCATACTACTTCGGGTGAGACCTTGGTCCTCGTTTCATGAATTGTTACCGAAAGAGCCAGTAGTATAGGGATTTGTTTGGCTAATTAACTCTGAACCTGGGTCAGGCCCCAACAAGCCAACAACTCACCTCCATTATAGCTCCTGAGAGACTTCACCTTCTTTTCTTTCTCAAACAGTGCCTTGAATTCTACAAACTTGGAGAATGTCTCATATTTCTTCCACATGAAGAAGATCTAGCACTTCTGTGAGAAGTCATTAATAAAAATAACAAAATATTTGTTTCTAGTAGTGGATGTCATAAAGAAAGGTCCATGGACATCATAATGGATCGTTTCAAGGTCCATGTGTATTTTGTTGTCCTGATCATGGAATGTGGATTTTGTGTACTTCCCCAAGGTACATCCTTTGCATATGTCGTGTTGCTCAAGTGCTCCTTTAGGGAGGCTTGTGGTTATCTGCTACATAATCTTCAGGGAAGCATGATGCAAATGGAAGAGTATTATGTGCCAAATTTCACCAACATCACGACTCTACATCTTCTCTTCCTTTGTGCTTAATGCACCACAATATTCCACATCTATATTATACAAGTTCTTCAAAGGAACCTTGATTTGCTTCACCTGTCTCGTGGTTATGTGTCTCACAAATGCCTTTCCTTTGCTGAAGATCATCTCATAACCATAATATTCCAAAACTACAATAGAGACAAGATTTTTTTTAAGACCTGGAATGAACATGACATCCTTGAGCATGAGGGGGGAGCCTGACTCCCTCTAAAAGGAAACTATACCAATCCCAGTTGAGTTAGATCATCCATCGTTTCCCATCTCGATGTGCATCTATAAATATTTTTATTTCAAGTCACTAAAAAAGTCTCTACACCCTGTCATCACTGTGTTGGCCATGCATGTGATAAGGGTAAAGTCAACCTTGAACTGTGAAACCAAGGCTTCACCTGTTTCTCCTCATAAGGTCTTCTTTCTTTCCTTTTTGTGTGGAAAATTCATGGCATAGTGCCTAAATTAATACAATGGAAGCATTTAATTTTGGACAAATATTTCTTCTTCCCCCCTTGATTGGATTCTAGTTTGGATTGAGATTTATTCCCTTTTCCCTTCTTTTCATTTCCATCCAATGAAATTTTTTCTTCATCCGCGCTCCTAGATGAAATCCCATCTCAGGTATTCTTCCTTATTTCTTCTTGTACCAAATTGGATCATAAGCACTCCCAATTTGGTAGTTTCTCCCTCCCATTCACTAAATCTTGATAGCTATGCCAGCTCTTGGGAAGGCATAGAAGGGCTAGGCTTAAAAAGTCTTCATCAATAACATTTACACCAACCCCACCAAGTTCATCATGACATTGTGTGAACATTCTCAGATACTGCAAAATAGTTTCATTCTTCTGCATCTTGATATTCAAAGTTTATCCTTAAGTGTCAGCTTCTTGTGGTCACTATTATTCTAAAATAATTGTTTCAGTACTTTCCACATTGCAAATGGAATTTATTTTCCATGGATATTTGAGATAATGTGATCTCATATTCCCTCCAAGATTATTCTCCTCACCTTGGCTACATATTTCGTCCATTGAGCAACGTTTTGGGCATCAGATTCTGCTAGTTTTGCAACATTTGTCTTGATCTATTATAGAAATTCATTGTCATCCAATAAAACCTGCATGTGATCCTTCCATGCAACAAAATTAGAGGTGCCTTGTAAGGCACACTCTAGCCTTAGTCCATTGAAGGTCATCTTCTCATCTCTAAAGAGATCCTGCCGCACTGAACTCCAAATTTGAACCTCTTGAGAAACAACTTCAAAATTACTTCTCAAATATGAATGTTTCTTTCATACCACGTAGAAATTACGATGTAGATTTGCAATTGCTTATGAAGTTTTAATCAAAATCACAAGAAAAAATCTATGCTACTACTCTATGAACATTAATTCACAATTTAGAACAAAAATATCAAACATGCAATAAGAAATCACACACATGAAAATACTATTTTTACCGAGGAAAAAAACTACTAAAAACCCTGATGCCTGCTTACTTTAATCTGATGAATACAAATGTATTACGATTGCTTTACACAAATGAGCACAACCTGCAAGTGAATAACATATCTCTCTACTCACTAAGAAGTTATGATCCAGACTTAGTTAATTTATTCCTCTACTTGAGCCCCTATTTCCTTGCCTGATTCCTTGAGAAATTAGGCCCCTATTATTTAGGAATTTCCCCAAAATGAATTGCACAACTCCTCAGGTTGATCATCAGGTTGCATGCAAAACTGTACACTACGAAATAGTCTATAGCTAATGTTATACTCCCTTGTAATCTCCACCTCAAATCGGTAACTTGAATTCTCTACATGCACTAACTATTTTGAGATGATTGATCAATTAACTAGATGATCATTGAGATTAACTAAAGTCCCACTACACAATTGTTAAAACTTTCAACTAGGGACAAATTCCACTAGCTCATTTGATGGATGTTATGATTTCGTTGAATTCCTCTTCTTGATAGGACAAAAATCAACCAAGACATCATCAAATTTGGACAAGGGAAAGTATATTTTTGGATTATGAGCCCATGTGTGCGTATTTGATCAAGTTGGCCCAAAAGAAAATTGGACACCCTTTGAAGGTGTTGAGGCCTCGGAAATCGTTGCCACAACATTGGGGATAACCACCCGGTCCGGACCTTGGTACAACTCCTTTTCCGTTTGGAATGGTGGCTCCGACTGGAGATAACGAGACTAGTTTCCCGATAATGAAATAAAAGGGATGGATGGGTGATGAATAAATTGCTTAAATGATAGGCGAATAAATTATTCTATTGACAAAAATAGGGAAACTAATACTAATCCGGGAACAACTTATTCATTCAGAATGTAGCGTTAAATAATCTTTATCTATTTATCAGGCATATAGATGACTCTGTAAAATAAATAAAAGATGTTCAATCATTCAAAGATTGCTTCACATGAATAGTCACAATGAAGCGATAAATACAAATTACTACATTCACTGTTCATATCATTGATACATATATACGTCTGAAAGGGAAGCATGCAATAAACAACCAATAGTGGAATGCATAAGGAATGTCGTGCAAAACACATATATATATATATATAAGCGATAATAGCAAGAGAAATTTCAACAACAATTCATATAACGAAAATGAATACAGATGCAGATAATAGTACCATGTGAGCTGTAGAACGATACGAAATATCAATCGCTATTCAAAATTCCTTCTTCAACACAGAAATGCTTTCAAACAATGACAATAGTGCACATTTGCATAAAAGCGTTCCTCATCAAATTCGGAATAATTGGTCAAGTTTCATAAAATAATATCCCTGAAGTACAATAGTGCAGCTTCAGGGTTTAAGTCATATACAAAACTTTTACGACCCTTTCTAAATGCATGAAAGGGTCTATAAATACTACTAAACTAAAAAGATCTATGAAACAAAATCCTACTAAATTGGTATCAGTAAATGCGGTCTATCTCTCAAGGGAGATCTGGCAGTCGGTGAAGTGAGTCATGCCTCAGGTTGTTTGCCCTTAAACCTTAGCTGGCTTATCGCAAGCATTGGTTCTACTTCTGGCGGTTTGTTGAGGCGCAAACTGAATTGAGCGGCGAAGGTGGCATCCTGAATGTCGGTTATAATATACCTGACAGCATCGGTTAGGCACTTCAAGGCAGCTCTTTGGCTGTATGGCTTGATTAAGAAGAACCAATAAGCATCCCACGTCAGACTGTTGATTCTAGCGATCAATCTTGTGTTTTTCTCCAGCTCCGGATAGCATGAGTGCTCCAATATATTTGCTGCTGTTAATTGACCTGGAGTGCATTGGGAAATTATGTTAGATAAATACAGTGTATTATTTACTAATTCAATCAAATTTCCACTGATTGTCTTGCATCTGGAAATTGCTCTTTCTGCTTTCATTAGTTGCGATTGCCATTCTGTGAATAATATCTCTTTGTGCGATTCCAGAATTCTCGGTAGATTAGCTGCCCGGCCTATATCGGAATCCTTCCATTCTATAAAGTTTGTCAGTGTTTCTTCGGCCTGATCCAAATCGGTTCTTGCTTTTTCTACCTTTTCGCTTATAGATGCTACCAATTCGCACAATGGTTCTGCCTGTGTAATATGTTGACATAGTAGCTTAACCTGATTAATCAATGCCTTATTTAATTGGAGCGCTTCTGCTTTGATCTCATCTATCTGAGGGAGCTTTTTCATTTGCTCAATTTGAGTGGTCAATTGAGCGATTTGATCATCTTTTACTTTCATTGTTCCCTCAGTTGATATTCTTAACTGCTCCAGTGCCGCCGATAGCTCCTTTTGCCTTTGGATTGCACCTTCATCAATTCTCTAATTTTGCTCTTGTAATTGCTTGGTCAGCTGATTATTGTTCTGTTGCTGCACTAGCAATTATTTCTCCGTCTGCTCTGCCCTCTATTGAACTTCTGATAGTCTCACCTGTAGTGAAGAGATGTCTTGGTCCTTGGTCTTTAATAAACTGCTTACCTCCGATGCTTTATCAATGGTTGCCGCTGAATATGCTCCAGCGAATTGCGATAGCTTGGTTAAGTCATTGGAGGGGTCGAATTCCTCTTTCCATACAACATTGCCCGTTATTGTTAGTTTGGGGAATGGGGAAGGTTGATCAGCTCTTCTCCTTTTCCTCTGTCGCTTTACAACAGCTTTATGCTTAGGGCTATAAAATACATCTAAAGGGGGAATCTCTTCAATTTGCAAAACGATCTCTCCCGTTGGATCTTTAGGAATTATCTCTAGTTCTTTTGTTTTGGGTAGGCCGCTGGTTTCGCCCGAAACCAGTTTCGATGTCGCTTCCTGTGTGTCACCTTCTTTAGAAACCTCATCATCTTTCGAGGACTCTAGGTTATCGATAATTGTACTGAATTGCTTCCATTGCTGAAGCAAATTCAGATCAACTAACATATCATTATTATTCTTAGAGCTGCTCTCTTCTTGGGTGTTTGCCTGGGTTTCTTCTTGTCGCTGCACATTTTTCTGGGTCACCTCCTGCCTTTGGCTATGCGCTTCCTCCTGTTGCTTTGATGTAGTAGGAGGTGGCATATTATCTCGCTGCTCAGACTCGCTTGACCTGGTTGTTGTTGGAATAGTCGCTAACAAGTCCAGAGGCAGAGTTTGCAACCTTTGTTCCCTAATTCTGTTAAATTCGACTAGCCCTTCATCATTATACACATTTAGGGTAAGCGACTTGACTTGATACAGCGATTCGGTCGATGCAAACAAATCTTCGAACTTGTCTTCCTTGTGCTCGACCTTGGCCAATTTGGCCTGGTCGAGCGCATTATAAGCGATCTTCCTTGGATCATACTGCCTACTTGGCAGCGTAGCCAGAGTAAGCAAATTCATTTTCCCAGCTTCCTTCTCTGCATGCTTGATGTCATGCAGGGTATACATTCCAATTCGTAATGGAAAAGAAGGCCAAACATGTTTTTTAGCTCTTTTCAGGGTCTGGATAACCCCTTCAGTACTGATTTGATAAGCTACTTCCCTGGCAAGTGCTTATTAGGGATGTAAAGTGGTAGCACATGTGGCCTGGCCTGACTGCCAAAAACTCTGATGTAGGTGAATTTCTCCTCCCCAAACCAACTTGCAACTGCAGTCAAATCTACTCCTGCTTGCTCAGAAATTTTCGGGGCATGCTTATTAAAAATGGAATAATGAATTGGCAACATAAAACCATTGCAGATTTGGTACAGGTGGTGCTTATAACCAGTCTTCCATAGTTTTTGATAGTATATGTGAATGGGTGTGGGGTCTTGCGACGTCCACCTCCATCCCAGCACAGGAAATTTAGAATTAAAACACAACACATCCATCACATAGGCACTGTAATAGAATGGCGGAATAACCCTTTCTGTGACGCAATAGTTAGACCTGAAATCGAGGATGGCTTTGGCTAATTTGTCGGATAATATAACCGCCCAATCCATAATTTCACCACTACATGCCGCCTCCATTAAGGGGACCATTTCTATGGTAAAATTGGCAAAGTCATGCAATCCCCATAGTCTACACATCATAATTCTAGCATAGCAGTAAGGAGAACATAGGGAGTCAACTGAGTAC